>BGPR01024508.1:0-23164 GCA_013235015.1 Araneus ventricosus | reverse complement strand
CAAATAAATTGCAGAAAAAAAATATCGTAAATAAAAGAAACATTTTATTCATTGCGACAATGATACAGAATACCCTATAATATGATAAATGCATAATAAAAACATTTATAACATTTTAAATTGTACTTATATTTGTATGTCTATTAATTTATTATTTAAATGAGTACTTTTCCACTGAATGAATATTTTTTCCCAATGCATCGTCTTTTAACAACATATTGGTAATATCTGAACAAGAAATATCCTTCATATTGAATTTTACGGCAAGTGCTGTAGCTAGAGTTCCAGCATGCAACTTTGAATTCTCATTTGACCAAAAATCATTAGCAATTGAGAAAACCCGATTAGTATTCGAATACGGAGATTTACAGATTTAAATAGAAATATCGGAAAGAAGGACATTTAAGAGGATTCGAGGGAGGACAGAACTTATAAAAGAAGGACTTTCCTCCCTGAAGGAGGACGGTTCGTCACCTTAATATTATGCACCGAGCGTGATTGCCCCTCGATACGCCACTGGATTCATCGTCCTCAAATTTTATTTTAGAATAAATATATCAGTCAGATATTTATTACGGTAGAGTTTCGCTAATCCGGACCGCATATTTACAAACCCTACCCTGATAGAACTGAGGCAGGAAATCGGACAGTATGATTGGCTCGCTTCGCCGAAAGCCGATGACGTCGTTCTTTGCTCTCGTGCGTGTACTTTTCATTAGTATAATTTCTTGCAGTGTGGGATGTTTTATTTTGTATGATATTGTAAAAAAAATTCATTTTTAAATATATTACAACCCACTGAATAATGTTTTCTGTGCTCAACTGTGGGAAAACGGAGAAGAAAAGTAGGACGACTCTTGTTTTGTTATGATTGCCGTACGCTACGTGCGAGAGCTGAAAGCGACGCACAGTGGGATATTTGACGAATCTGGGCGCCAAAAATCGATTTTATAAACTACAGACCAGGATCGAATGGATATATACATTTTAAAGCTGAATAACTGGGGAATCACGTGATACCATTTTTAACTCTTTTAACTGATCTTGACCTCTGTATTATTAGCTCAACTGGAGTGTTGTGTGAAGTGTATCCTGCGTCAAATAGTTGTTGCTTCAAACGTTCCATTTTCGAATGTGAATATCTTCATTTCTAAGAGTAATTAAAATCTAACAGTTATAGATAATGATGAAGCAGGTATGTGTTCATATTTTTTATGGATTTGAATTGTTAAAAATTTAGTTTTAATAATTGCAAAAGTAATTGAAAATAACGTATTTTTTTCAATTTTTTTTGCATGTTACGAAATCTCGAAGATTTTTGTTATATTTCCAAACATTTCCACGCTAAATTTTTTTTTGTATCAATAAATTTAGACCTTTATGTTTGTGTTTTTGTTTAAATTAGCCCCTGATTTGCCCAACTTTTGAAATGAAGGGATTACAAGCATTGCTCAAACATTCCAAATTTTCCAGTAGGCATTCCAATTACTTTGCATTTAATCTCTTATTTATGATATGAATTGCAATTTTAAAAAAATTGTTATGGATATTTTCAAAACGATCATATGTGTGTAATTTTCAGACATTTTGATTGGAATAAAGTTATATCAGTTATAAATATTACTTAAAACATTGCGTTCAATCCATTTTATCTCTTTTTAGGATTTTGCAAAAAATACTGAAATTGTTCATTGTCAACATTTAGTTATCTAAAAAGAAGTCGAGTCAAAGTTGCTTATGTTTTTTTAAAAAGTTACCACACACTCGTGCGATTTTTTTTAAAAAAAAGAGGTTCAAAATTTAGATATCTAAATTGCATATATTTACTATGCACTTTTTTGTTTCTACTTTACTCTAGGGTCATCGGGTGTCAAAGTAATGATTCGAAGAGAGTTATTTAATATTATGCAACAACAAAATTTACCAAACATACATGATAAACTAAACTCGAAAATTATCTTGTTCAAAGTGATACTTTTGATGACGATGAAATTTAAAAATTAAAGCACAATTTCTCCCATTTTAAATCTCAGTTAAAGATCAGATGGATTGCTTTAATATATCGTTTTAAAGTAATTCTAGAAACCATATCCAGTGGCCACAAGGTTAATTTTCAAAAGTTCAAAGAATATACAGAAGAAACATCTGAGCTCTACGTGCAATTATATCCATGGTATCCAATGTCGCCTACTATGCCCAAGATCTTAATTCATGGTCCGATTGCTAGAAAATGCTATACTACCAATAGGCCAATTGTCAGAAGATGCGGCCGAAGCACGCAGCAAACATTTCCGATCATTCCGTCAAAATTGAGCCCGAAAATTTTTCACGACTTTCTTGTTATGATGATGTTCTCAACAGATTGTTTTTGAGTTCGGACCCAGTGTTGACGGGTATGAGACCCACGATGAGGAAAAAGTCAAAATCATTCTTAAAAGAGACTTTAGAGATGTTACTGCCAATGAAATTTTCTGAAGTTCTTGATGAAGAGGACTCCGATCATGAAGAAACAGATAATGACATCAATGCCTTATCATCAGACGAATAAATCGCACCTTCCTTAAGAATTATTAACTAATTTTTTACACAATTATTTTTATCATTTATTCAATTATTTGTTATTTTTCCGATTTCTTTTCTGTAAATATAATTAACGTAATATTATTAATTTTGTTCAATGTACAAGGTATGATCATAAAATAACCGGGTCTATTTGGAGGCCTCTGGTCAGCACTGCATTCAGAATATCAAGATGATATTTTCATTAATAATAAAAAAATCAAGGTGGTGCTTGCCATTGAAAAAAATTATATTTTTAACTGTAACCGAAACCATAAGAGGTGGTACATTCTATACCTATAAAATCGCAAGCGCATATCCCATAATACTTAGATCCAAAATCTCGTCTTGATACTCTAAAGGCAGTGCGCCCCAGAAGCCTCTAAATAGGGCAAGTTACTTTATGACCACCCTGTATATAACTATGAAGTTATAAAATATCAATTACTTTTAAGTTATAAAGCAGTATTTTCTGCAAAAAGTTCATTAATTTACTAACTAATACGTTTAAATTAGTTTAAAACCGAAAAATAATTTTGGCCGCCCAGATTCGTCAAATATCCCACTGTGCGACGTCACTGCTCCTCGTAGCCAATGATATTGACTGATTTCCTGCCTCAGTTCTATCAGGGTATGGTTTGTAAATATGCATCCGGACCCTGCTTGTCCGGACGGGATTTTTTTTAAAAGGAGGATATACTGATTTTAGTGTGAGGTCGATAAGAAAATAATAATGCGGGCATCCTGTTACTAAGTTGTGTTAATTAAGCTGTAGGAAAAGTTATATGTATTTATGAAAAAAGAAATTTTGATTTTTTTATAGTTTACCCATCTAAAACTTGTACTACTTGCATTTTAAGGCAAATTCCGTTTAATGCGGACCGGATTATTTGGACTTTACTGTATGTGACAATATAAATGGCGAATCCCGGATTTTGGTCGGGGGGCTGAGGTCATATAAATTTTGTATCGTCGTGACCTCATGGCTTATGTAAGCCAAATCACTTTAACTTTACTCGCCTGGCAATATGAATCACCAAGGACATTGTAATACTTTCAATAATTTAATAAAAAAACGAGTGAAATAACTAACTAAAAAATGTTTTCGACCGCGTTAACGCTACAAGTACGAGTGTAATGACCTTCAACATTTTTTTGAAAAGGAGATTTAGAACAAACAAGTGTAGTGATTTGAAAAAAATCAAGAATTTTGGTTTCGCTATGCGGGGGGAGGACAGCACGAAAACATTAAATTATTTGTCAATATTTATTGCATCTCTTTCAAAGTAATATCCTCAGACGGCAACGAGTTTCTGCTAACATTTTTTTCTGATACTCAAACATTCCTTAAAGTCGATTTCGTGAAATCTCCTCATTGTACGTCTATATTTTTTTATTTCATAAATAGACTCTAAATGTTGACCACGAAGAGCCAAATTGAACAGTGGAAATCAGGAATAGTCATACGGTGCCATATCAGGAGAATACGGTGTGAAACCATATTTGTTTATTTTTTTGTCAAAAATTCACGAATAATGTCACGCGAGAAAGTGCATTATCATGGTGCAAAACCCATAAGTTATCTCACCACAATTCAGGTCGTTTTCGATAAAGACCGTAACTAAGCACCGATTCTCTGAAGTGATCGATAAGATGCAGTGGCGTAGCTGCAACATTTGCTATCCGGGGAGAATTTGCAAAATGCCGCCCTTCCCTTTTTCGAGCATAGATGTACGAGGGATATTTTTTAAGTAAGATCCGTTTGTCAATACCGTTTCAAGTCTCGCACGTGCGTGCAGACTTCTCGCATTCTTTTCTCAGAATCTTGCACCATATGTATTCACGCTATCTATCTATTCACTTTGTAATGTGAGGTTAAAATGTTTAAGAATATCGAGCGACCCACCGACTATTAAATACGGTCAGTCATCCGATTTTTAGCAGCAAGAAACATCGAAAAGCTGCGGATATGCATCATCCGATATACTAAGTGTACGGTGATAATGCAATGAGTGATAGTAAAGTGAGAAAATGTGTCAGATTGACAAATCTAAGGTCGGGAAAACGTCGACATCGAATAGCATTTTGATTGGCCATCTGCAATCAATCGTAAAATCCTGGCAACTATCTTTTGGATCAGGCGAGGTGTTTTCTTGGACTTTTTGCTACAAGGATCTTCTCTTTCGCCATCAGAAAATCTTCTTGAGTGGCAGGCTTTAAGACATTGATAAAGAAGCGTAAAACTACAGTGGCTAATTCGCTACCATCGCAGGCGGCAGAGTTCTCTGAGGGTACAGTGGCTAATTCGCTACCATCGCAGGCGGCAGAGTTCTCTGAGGGATATTCCAAAAACTCTTTTTTTCGTTATGATGAATGTTTAAATTGAAAAGGAAATTATGTTGAAATATAGAGAATTGTATGTAACATCAGAAAAGAAATGCTTTTTTGAACTTTTGAATTTTTTCGCAGATTTCGTTTTCATTTCAAAACGGATCTTTCTTAAAAAGCAGCCCTCGTATTTTAAACGAAACATTCCCGAAATTTTTTGATCACAGTAGTATTATTCAGTGTGCTTCTCTAATCTATGTGCATGACTTATGTGTGTGTATCAATCACATTATTCTGATCGATTCGAAATTATACTGGATTTTTATTCAACAGTAATTTTCAAGATTTGTGAAATGGGGCCGCAATTCCCCCTCCTCTGATTACTTTTCTTATCTCGTAACAATAATATAAATGAAATTTTTAAAATATCCCTACCATATTTTATGTTTGAATGCTCTATGCGTGCTTACATGTGCATGTAAACCCGTTCGCTTGCATAAATGTTCATTTGTTTACATTTCAAATAAACAGGATTTTTCTTTGTTTACAAGGAATTGCCCGAACACCAATAGGAAAAATAAACTTCTCAAAATAAACTTCCGGTATTAAGCTTCATCAATGGAAATAGACAAATTTTCAACTTGTTTGGAAACATGAAAAAGACTCTCAGTAATGAAACAAAAAATGTAATGATTTATTTTTCTTTCAAACAACTCGATCGTTGTTTGTTAGAGATTCTGTTAGATATGAAATTATTTGGGCCGAAAATTAAAGCCAGATTCGCTTCCTTTTTTGTTCCAATTCAGAAACAATTGAAACAAAATAAATATAATCATGTTATTATAACATAAGTTTAAAAAGAATAACACTTGATACGTGTGAAATGAAAGGCCATTCACCTTTTCTTTTTATTTTTTCTTGTTGTTGCCGTGTGTTTCGCGTAGCAATAATCGTTATAATTCTACTTTTCATTTTTACATCTTTTTTTAACTTAATTTGTTTCGTATTTGTAAATAGGGAATTTCGAAATCATTTAGTTCTCACTTAGTGATGTGGCGAAGGTATTAAATTTCGATGATTAATATTTTAATTTAAAATATGAATCATTTTCTGCATAAAATAACCGTTTATTCATACGATATTTGAATTATTTAAACAGTTAATTAATTACAAATAAATCCTCTCTTCCCTGGTCGAAACAGGTTCCGTAAAGTTAGAACGAAATTTTTTTAATTAATTTAATTGAATAATATGAAACTTTTAATGGCATTTACTGATAATACTTATAGTTATTATTTATCACACCATTTAAGTTGTTTTTATAATGATTTAATTATTTCAAAATTAAATTACAACTGTAATTCAAGTATCATAAAAAAATATATTATAAGATATATTATATCATAAAAAATATATCATATCATCAATAAAAAATTATTTAAGGCATAAAAGTGATTAATATTTTAATAAAAGATATTTATAAGTTTTTAATTTAATTAAAAATTATTAATTTCAAAATATATTTTGACAAAGGAAAAAAAAAGGTGGAAGTGTATTCGAATCTTGACTAAACTGTTAGCAAGTGAGTATTCTATCGACAATGCCAATGCATTGGTACATAAGCTGCGCTGAAAATTTGAGGACTATTTTCTCCGAATGGTTAATGCGCTTTATTATTTTAAAGTATAAACACTCTAAATGTGTTCTATTAATATACCAAGTCTCATCCTAAACTGAGTTTCCCAAGTCGTTCACTCCCCTTGCTAAATGTATTTAATGAAAGCGGTCCTTAAAGGCACACTTTTATTAAAGAACAAAAAAAGTAGAACTTTTTTAAATTTAATTATTTTCTACCTTTCAATTTCCTATAGTTTATGATCATGAATATTTTGTAGACTTGAAATCAAGTTTTAATCAAATTAATCTATTAAGTGATAACTAAGCTCTGAGAATAGTGAAATAGTATATTTTCATCGACAACACATAAGCTGTTGATCTGTTGGAAAATAAACTACAAATTTTGGATCATCTTCTTATGCATTCAATAGATAACAGCTACTCTCTTTCCCGGTCAAAACCCGTTCGGAAAATTTGGAACGGAAATTTTGTAACTAGTTCTATCGAATAATTTTAAAAAATTTTACGTTTAATACTAATAGTAATTATAGTTATTATTTAACACCATTAAATTTGTTTTTATAATTATTTAACTATTTGAAAATTAAACTATAATTCAAATATCATATGTATAAAAAATATTTAATGCATAAAAAACCATTAATATTTTAATAAAAGATATTTATAAATTTTTAATTCAATTAAAAAATTTTTAATTTCAAAATATATTTCTAAAGACGAAAAAGCTAAAAAACGCTAAAGCTCACATTGGTCTACCAGCATTTGAAACCACACATTCAGAGGAGAAAGTTCATAACTTTCGTCCTCCGATTCATGCTCCTCTGCCATGCTGTGACTTTACCCTCTAGGCTACTTTTGTGGAGGACTGTCGTGTAACGAATGTATTGAACGTTAAGGCATGTATTTACATACTTCCGAGCCATAGGAAAGTATATACAAAGAAGTATATACATGCTTCCGAGCCGAACGGTTCGCGAACCATTCACGAGCCTTCCAAACAAATTATTTACATGACAAACCAACCACGAACCACAGGTAGGGAGCATACCTACTTCGAACCATTAACCATCGCTTGTCAATCACCACTGGAGGGGCGTCTTCGGCACCGCTTACGTATAAATACGTATTGGTTTGCAGATTTTATCTCACAGGTTCGAAGGAGGCTCGCGGGGAAAGACAAACTACACTCGAACACGTCCCAGCGTGAACTGTAAATCCTTTTGTGTTCGCTGAAAAACCGACAGGATTTGGTTCACTGCAAGCAGTTCGCGTATCGTTCGGCTTGCAAGCACATTCCTTCCTTAAATTCATCAGGGTCAAATGCACTTTCTTGTAGTGTGGATGTTTGTAGCTGGGATGTGAGTTCAGGCATTCTTCTCGTCATCTGACCACGGTACAAAATTACAAGATCATCCTCGTTTGCCTTCAAAACGAGACGTTAGCTAATTAATCAACTGCGAATGTAAAATATTTGAAATGTAGCATTCAGTACTTGACAAAGCACTATAACATGCAATATTCTCTCAAAAGTCAAATTCAAGGGCTAACTTCTTATAAAATCGAACAAAATTCTATGACTCCTTCTCAAAGGAAATCCACTCCATTCCATACAACGTTACGACAGTTGAAAAATAATGTCGTTATGCTGATGACTCGTCAACATTCAAAGTTAACGACATTATCTTTCAACCAGCGTAAGTGAATTGAAAGCGCAGATGATTCGGGGTTGCAATAGACGCATCATAAATCTTAATAATGGGAAACGTGACTCATCATTAATTACTTGTCTTCCATTCGCATTTGCTTTGGTGCAGATCGACTCTTATGGTCTAGTGGCTATAAAAGAGAATTTGTATGCTGCTCCAGATCCTTTTGACTAGACAGCTTGGGATTTTGATATTCATATTTCGTAATTTGCATACTAACTTGTTGATTATGGTTTAGCACTTAGATAGCCCTTGTGTCCAATGTATTTTGTTTGGTTTCCATGCTAGGATGCGTTAGATGAACTGCAATAAGCTATGGATTTGCTAACAGTACATTTCTTTATGTAGAAGTTGATTGAAAATGAATATCACATCTTCGAAGAATTTAGAACGGAAGATTTATTATTCAGTTTCATTGAAATAAAGTGACCAGATGTCTCGGTTTATCCGGGCCACTGACGATTGAGATTCTCTGTTCTCAACTGATTTTGATGAAAGCATTCCGAATTGTCCCTTTTTTTACTCTGAAGTATATAATTCATAATAAGAAAGTTTTAAATGATTAATTAAGAATATCTAATAATTTTTATAATTCTTAAATTTTTTCTAAAATTAAAATCTAAATTTTTCCTTTAAAAAAATTATTTATTTTGGTTTAAATAAAGTGTTCAGATGTCTCGTTTTACCCAAGACAGTACCGATTTTGACTTTATGTCCCATACTTATTTCGATGAAAATATCTCTCCCCGTTCTTCACTTTTGAGCATATAGTTCTGTGATAAAAATATTTTAAAGATTAATTAATTTTAATTTTAAATTTAGGTTTCCAAAATATCCTCCTTCTCAATTTTACTATATATGCAAGATGCTCAAGAAACTTTAGTGAATAATTTAAGTTTCATTTCTTAAGGTATCCGAACATGTTCGAAAGTCGATTTTCGATCAAAATTCCATTTTTTTAATTTTTGATGTTTTCGATAGTTCATTCATTTACCTTTCTAAAACTTATTTACTTTTGTCTGTACGTTAATTAGAAGATGAGATATTAATTGTTTTGTAACAAACCGAAAACCGGAAGTGGGCGTTTAATTAGCCGAAAGTTGTCATTTAAAGGGACAGAAACCTGTCAAAAATTCTTTTAAACTCCTTTTTTGCAAGCTAATATGATGTCAGTATATTTTTAGGAATTTTTTTTTAAAGTTTAAATACATAATTTGATCGCGTGGAAAAACTATAAAATTTGATTTTTCTCAAAATTAGATTTTATGCATATTTTTCAAACTTCAAACATGATAACTCAAGATATTATCATTCGATTGTTCTGAAATTTTGTGAACACTTTCTTCAAATGTTTCTCTAGTGAATGTACTAGAATAATGTATATTGTAACAATATTTTTTAAATTATGGTCTTTTATTTGAAAAATGACATAGAAAATTTGCTGAAAATCTTATAATGATTGTTCGATTAGCTCTAAAATTTTTATTTATCCAAAGAATGTTAAGATTCTAGTACAAGGACTAGTCCATAGTATGTAGTTTATTTTAGTATTAGTTTTATTTAAATTATTACAAAAGTTTGACCTGTAGCATGTTTGAAGTTTTGGGAAATTTCCTCTAAAAAGCAGCAGAAATTCAAGAATTTTGTAAATTTATAATAATTTATACTCAAAAATCATACGCTAATATTAATCTTTATTAAATTCGAATCTAAAAAACATATTTTGGTGTTTCTATTTCACAATTTAAGAAAAAAGTGCTCCGAACGTGTTCGGATACCTTAATTCTTTTTGGAAGTCATTAAAGGCAGCTTGTAGGCTCGTGCTGTCGTTTGTACAAATGGCAAACTGACCAAACGTCCCGGGTAAAACGAGATAATCATTGGTACAACATGTTGTTCCAACATAGCATTCTTTCTCTCTTTATGCAGAACGTCCTGGATTAAAGTTCATTATATATGTATACTTTTGTTAACATGTCTTCAAAAATTTAAGCCTAGTTAATAATTACTTTTGGGTAATTAATGGAGAACTAAGAATTTCATTTATCTTCTGTATGAACATCGAGAATATTGTTCAAAAGATATTAGAAACTCTACGGTATATTAATACTTTTAGCTGTGTATTATTTTGATACTTTGAGCCATATTATACGTTCCTAAACATGTTACATCTTATTATTACTAATATTAATTTTAATTGTCCTTTACTTAAATTATTTTAATCTTGTTTAGTATTTACTTTTATTGTATCTTCTATATTATGCTTATGCATATTTTTTATCATTTATATGTCTTATATTTTTATTATTATTATATACACTGAGTGTCAAAAATGAAATCCACGTACTCAAACTTCTACTTGTCCATACAGCAAAAGTTCTGATAGTATGAACTGGAAGTTTAAAAGCTTTCCCCTACTCAAAAGCACCAGAAAAAGATGCGATTTGCCTGCTTATAGGGAAACAAGACAATTATTTCGTTTTTTAAGGTTTAAGCCATTCCTTGTTCAGTCCATTCTTAAAATAATTTGGCGTCAATTCTCTTCTAATATCATGACCAATCCTACTCAGATACTTATGAAAGTGTTTAAATATTGCTTCCTCGGTGTATTTTAAAGTCACCCTAAATGAGAAACTAAGACCGAAAACAATGAAACCACCCGAGTCCATCCTTAACCCTTAAAGGCCCAGTGTTGCCTTTAAGCAACATACCCAATTTTGTCTTCTAAAATCTTGAGAATAAGGCTGAAGCTCTAATGCCTGTGGTTGCCGATAGAATACATACCGAAATTATTTAAATTATTAAATTTTATTTTATTAAATCAATTTACAACATATAGATGGCAACCTGAGTGTTGACAAAAAAAATAAAAATAAATTGATGTTTTTCACTTGAAGCTGCATCTTTTTAGGTTTGTTCGTACGCTTGAGAATACCATATTTTATTCTACAATGTTGAAGGAAATTCCTTATCGGTATTATTATTTATTAAAATTCATCTGTTTGACATTATAGAATTTTATCAAGAAAATTTTTTTCTGAAATAAGGCCCAGTGTTGTCAGTTGGTAACAGACTGTTTTAAAATGATAAACCGTACTTAAAACAAAATATGATTTTTTTAAGTATTTTGAGTAATTCAAGAAATAAAAGTCAAAAAGCATTTTAATAGCAATTTTTTAAAAATGGGGCTTTTAAGCGTTAAAACAAACTGGTATCCAATCTCTTATAACATGACCAGGCCTACTTAAATACTTATGAAAATGCTTATTTATGAAAGTGTTCAAAGGTTGCGTCCTCGACCTCTTTAAAAGATGCCATAAATAACAAACTAAGCCCCAAAACAGTGAAACTGCCCATTCTGTTGATACGGTTTGAGCCATTCTTCGCTCAATTCAGCCTTAAAATAAACTGATATCTAATATTTTATAATAACATGACCAGGCCTACTTAAATACTTATGAAAGTGTTCAAAGGTTGTGTCCTCGACCTCTTTAAAAGTCGCCATAAATAACAAACTAAGCCCCAAAACTGTGAAATCACCCATTCTGTTGATACGGTTCGAGCCATTCTTTGCTCAGTTCAGCCTTAAAATAAATTGATATCTAATATTTTATAATAACATGACCAGACCTACTTACATACTTGTAAAAGTGCTTACTCATGGAAGTGTTTAAAGGTTGCGTCCTCGACATCTTTAAAAGTTTCCGTTAATAAGAAACTGAGACCAAAAACAATAAAACCACCCACACTGTTAATACCGTTCAAACCATTCTTTCCTAAGTCCGTCCTTGAAATAATTTTCTATTGGACCTCTTTTAATAACGCTACTAGGCCTATTTAAAATAACAGGGACATTCTATAAAAGGGAACTACCGTAATGAAAGTTTCGATACCCTTTCCCAACCCCCCCCAGAACGGACGATTAGCATATCCAATTACTGTTCAGTCCTTCGTCGCTAGGGTAATAGAGTGTTGAGAAAACTGGTGTCTCTCTGGGGATAACTATCTCTCTCGGGGTAATTGTCGGGACGCGGCAAGATTAAGAGCTGAACCGACTTAGTTTAAAAGAGCCACCGAACTCGTTGGATTTGAGAAACTAATTTATCAATATCCACAGGAGGTTGATTAGCAGGATTGAGGAATGTCCTGGAGCGTGTTCTGTGATGCATTACAGCATTTATAAAGGCTTAGATAAAATGAAATTGTATCTAAAATTAAGCTTGATATATTCTTGATGGTTAGCATTGAGGTGCCCTACTATGTCCAGAGCCCTTTCTCTACAAAAAATGATAGTTGAAGCATTTTTTAAAATATGAATTTTTGGTTTTTTTAAATTAAATTTATGCTAAATCCTAATAAATTGTACAAAAAAAAATCATTTTTTTTAAATAGGGAAGAGTGTTATATCTTTGACTAACTTTCGGCATTAATTTTTTATTGGCTTCATTTGCAAACTGATTATTATGTTGTGAGTTATAACCTTAACTCTACTTTGTTTTACATTTTTAAAATGTTTTAGAAGACCAAAATTTCAAATTTTAAAAAGTTTTTATTATTTTTCTAAAAAAACCTTACTTTGTGATCATGGTACAACATAGAGTTGTACCATACATAAATAAAAACAAATATAAATGAAAAAATAACTTTTAAGAAGATAGTTATTTTTAATGAAATGCGGGTTTTTATACATCAGAAAAATTTTTTAGAAGATTCCATAGTTTCTAAAAATTCATTCCCTGTAAAAGATATTTATTAAACTACTATTTAATAAGAGTATTTACTCAATTTTGTTGTTTGAAAATTTACACCAAACTTTAAACATTCTTTAAGGAAGGTCATTCACGACCATTCCACGCCACGAAAATTGCATGGTGCTTCTTCACGCCAATCCATTTTTAGCCCATCTATTTTAGGATGATCATTCACGGTCACTTCACCCCACGCAAATCCGTCTACGACGTCATTCCGATGCCTTGCCCATCCTTCTCCAATTTCCTCCATGAACTACGCAGTCCAAATCTCCACCCACCCAAATCTATCTACTCAGACCATATTTCTGCTTTTCTGGCCCAGCAATCCAAATGATGTGGCCTGAAGGAGATTTGGACAGTTTAGATATCCAGCCTTACTCTCCACTCCATGCCGAGTCCGACCGGTTTCCCCATTGATGATCAGTTTTACCGTAGAGTGGTCGGTTTTACGTGTCGTGAAAGGCTCATGAATGACCCGCTTACGTCTAGGAAACCCCCTTGTCATAATTACACTTAGAATTTTAACCACGGTATCTTGAACTCTTACATCATGGACGTTATAATCATCCATAATAAACTTTGAACCTTCAGGTAACTTCTTCAGAAACTGGACTTTCAGATTATCATCTTCTGCGCCATTAATTTTAGCAGTGAAATATTTGCATGTTGCTTTGTTGGATATTATTAATAGAACAAAATTTCCTTCTTCGAAGTGGTCCGCATCTTCGTGCAAACCTAACTCCTCAAAGACATCATCACTTTTTCAGACATTACTCTTGTATGTCAGATTCTGAGCTTTTATTTTTTTCAAAAAGTTTTTCTTAGCTTTTTTTGTTAAAAGAATAGAATTTCTTTTGTATTGTTTTCACATTTTTTAGTTCCTTTTTGGCATCATTTGATTTCATAGCCTGTAAGGCAAGTTTTTCAAGGGTGTCTGTGATAATCTTTAATACACCTTTCGGCCTTCCTTGCCTAGTTTCTTTTCTTTTCTGAGCCTTAGGTAAGGGCCTGACATTTACAGCGGACATAACTGAAGAGTTCGATGGTAAGTTTAGAATGACAGGTCTTTGGGTCACAATCTGTGTGGATGAACCTGTAGTGGCTGAATCATTCACGATATCTACCTGCATCATCGGCCTGTCTGTTACTGATAAAGACAGAAACTCATCATCACTAAAAATATTTTTATAAAAGGGAACAAATAAGAAGTATTGTAACTCTGATCTAGTCAAAGGAACAACACACCATGGTAGTCAAAGGTAAAGCCTGGTACGGTTTCAGATTTAAAGCTCTATAACTCCTTTTAGGTTAAGATATGAAGAGCCAAAGTCTTAACAAAATGAGATCATTATAATATCTATAGTTTGAGTATACTTATATCATTTCTTAATAGTATCAAAAATTTTATGAGATAAAAAGTAACGCTTAATATTTTAGTGGTGAAATCGGATAAATAATTTTCTTCAACACATTAAGCACTACTTTCAAACAATAAGAGCTAAACTATGCAACTGGTAGAAGGTCTTTGTACTAAATAAACAAACTTCTAAACATTGTTACCAGTTGCCGGTACAAATTGAAGTGGTCAAAGGCACATTCAATCAAAGGAACAGCCTTTTCCCCTTTGTAAGAAAACTTGCAATTTTTTTCCATTAAATTTAACCGATTTTTAGACACTATCGACCAAAAGCGAATCATCAAAACGGTACATCTTTTGTACGTATAATCATTTAAATATTGACTTGGGGCAAATTCAATATTAGAATGAACGTGCAACTTACAGGGTGACAGTTATTGAGCTATATGGAAAAAAACCTTGAGAACTTTTGAACCGTTGGCGAGATTCAGTTAAAACTTGGCGGTTGAATGCAGAGCATGTTGAGATTTTTTTGAGCATGCGCACTCTTATTGTTATTGTTGTTCATTTTTCGTTGACAATGTCGAAATACAGCTTTTCTGAGCGTATATCGATCGTCAAGGCCTACTATTCGAGCAATAACAGCCCGATTGCGGCTAAAAGGAAATTTGCGACCGAGTACAAGCTGAAGACAACCGGTCCAAGTGTTATAACAATCAAAACTGTGATTGGAAAGTTCGAGAGAACTGGTAGTGTCGATGTCTCGACACCTCAGCGATTTTTGCAGAATTTTGCTCTTCGTCTGCGGCACGTCATGGCATTGATGGCAAGCATATAGAACATGTCATGAACTAAATCCGAATATTAGCAGTTACTTTTAAAATTTGAATAAAATTTTTGAACTCAGTAGTATTTGAAAATTTTATATTTTTATTTCATATAGCTCAATATTTGTCACCCTGTAAATGAGCTTCAGTGCTAAATCGAGAAGAAGCGAATCTTAACCTTTCATTACATCTCAAAACTGCGTAAATTTACAACGTATTATAATTATACAAGGTGTTCGGAAAGGTCGTTCATGAACGATAAATGTAGTTCAGTCATATAGACACAAGCCATTTTTGCAATAGAACATTGGATCAGAAACGCAAAGGGGGGCCGCTACTGGGGGCTCTTTGCCAGTGAATTAAGTAAAATAAAAGGATACACCAAATAAAATGTTCAACTCAGATTGAATGAAATACAAATTTAGAATATCACAAATAAAAGCATGTTTTTAAAAACTTTTAATATTCTCCCAATAAAGGATAGTTTTAAATTTCATCCACTTCTCAGAAGGTTAAAACTTCATCTCATCATAAGAAGCGCAGACTATTTCATTTTGATTTATATTGCATAATTAACAGCCATACTCAATCAAAAATCTTCACTCATTAAAAAAAGTTAACACTTGTAGTTCACTATGAGTACGTGCTTGTCTTTATAAAGCGCTTTAACTTTTAAGCATTTTTAAAGAAGCCATAGAAGAAAATGCTATCACCAGCGAGAGGATTCTAATTTTGGATTCTGATCTGCCATGTCGACAGAACACGTGATCAATAAAGCCCAAAGGGGACGAAAGCAAAAGGCTTCAAAGTATGAAAATAAAAAGATTTAATACCAAGTTAATAACATCACTTTCGAAAAAATCCCAGCCTCTTTAGCTTTATAAAAAAAGGGGAAAAAACCATCGCTTATAATTTTTTCGATCTCCTTTTCCCCTGATATTTCTCTTTCTCCCTATCTCTCTCTCTCTCTCTTTCCCCAACAAATTTTACCCTCGAACCCAGATAATTACTCGCATAAATGCTGCTTCTGAATTTTTATTTACTTTTTAGAACGTTCTCTTAACCTCTAACCATTCATTTATCGTCGACGGTTTGAAAAATGGCGGGAATGGAAGTAATTTGATATTCAGTAGAATTAAAATATTCTTTTTAAGTTTAGGTATTTTAAGAGATATATTTTAACTGAGCAATTTTGCTAACATTTGTAGCGAAGAAAACAAATACAGGAACTGATTCACTTTAATAATTTATTCTTTCCTTTAACAGTTAGCTGAAACTGCAGTGGAACTTGTCCAGTATTTATGTAGATAAAAAAAATGTTACAAAGCCGAAAACGAAGAGATTAATTACTTTTTTTCTAAAGTACTATGGAGATCTGCGCCTCTTTGATGATAAAAATAAGGTATAATGTATAGTGCATTTTTCAGGACAACTGCTAAACTAAACAGCTAAACAATATAGAGAAAGAAATGAATTTAATAACCACAATTTGGTGCTATTCATAAATGTATTTAATTCGCATACAGACTTATCGTTTAATGAGAAATCATCTGAAATCAAAGTCGAATCGAATCAATAGTCAGTTTGAAAGAAAACGATGACAGAATGAATCAACTAACTGAAATAAGTTAAAATTAAGCAAAATATTATTATTAAGATCGTGCTGCCATCTATGGGTGAGAAGCGTAAAAACTTTTATAATTAACAAATTTTAGGTTATATAACTTTAAGATGGAAGAAAGTTTATTAGTCGCAGCAGTATTACATTAAAGCTGCATAAAAAGAACGTTACTAAACAGATGTGTTAATTTTTTAAAAGCACGGTATAAAAAACACATAATAAATTTCTCTTTATTTTTTTTATACATAAGGAATAGATTCCGAGTATACAGAACCGACAATGATCTTGTTTTGAAATGAACTTTTACAAAATTAAATCCAAACAGTTAGAAGAAAGATAAGTGAAAGCAGACTTTCAACTCTTCACAATAATACTAATAAGCCATTAAATAAAACTTTTAATAAGTTTAATAAGTTTTCTATAAGTTTATAAAGGTAAGCCGCGTTTTTATGAAACGTATTTTAATTCCTACATATATGCATACTTGCCCTCATTCTGATCAGAATTTTTCGAGATTTAACCCTCTAAGCGCCCAATTATTTTGAACTTTTAGCTGTCAGGTTAGAAAACTTAGCTTTTAAAGCGAATCAACCACTCTTTTTTGTATTTAATTATATCTCTGAAATCTTAAGAAAACTTTATCCTTGATTTTTTTTAGAAAATATACATATAAATACGAGCTATCTGCTTTTGAACTGAACATGAGAACGTAAAAAGACATTTGAGCCGCTCGGATTGTTAAATGTAATTAATGCTTTTGGAAATTCGAAGTTTTATTACAATTTTAAATTAGGAATTGAAAATATCACCCAAACCACAGGGGGCCAACTGCACCAAAACCTCCCTAGTTCTACTATCAAATTGTATTTTATGCTTTTGTTGTTGACCTCCTTTCAAGAAGAGTTGCAATTAAGATATTTTTTAAATAAATCAACGCTAAATTTTTATTTTCAAGAAGCATGACAATTTTTTTTTCATTTAAAAGATAAGAAATTTAATTAAAATTGAATTGAAATTAGAAGCAAGAGAATTAGAACAGAAATATAATTAAAACCAAATCTAATTCTTACAAACATACAGGCAGGATACATGTTAATTATTTTGATAAACATTTCTAAATAAAAAAATCGAATCGAATTGCTAGTCTCTACTCATTGAAAAAAGATAACTCTTAATTTCTTAAGAAAAAAAATCGTCATTTTTTAGATAACCAGTTTTATAGTATAATAACTCCAATAAATTTTTTCTCGAACCCAGATAATTATTCGCATAAACACTACTTCTGCGTTCGTATTTATGTCTTAGAACGTTCTTTTAATCTCTGACCATTCATTTATCATTTGCGGTTAGAGAAATGGCGGGAATGGAAGCACTAATTTGATATTCACTGTGAATATCAGAATTAAAATATTAGTTCTAAAGTTCAGCTGATGTTGGTCTCCTCTTTAACTGTGGAATTTTGTTGAACTGCAATTATTCCAGCACGCACGTGGGCGCCATTTGCATTTAATCGATTGTATGTTTATTCACTTGCTATGCACATCAGCGATAGGATTGCAGAACTGAAATGCGACTCTAACACTGCCGCTGGAATTTGGAAACTAACAGGTTTGAATCGTAAATAGAACTATTTGAATCGTAAATAGAACTAAGTCAGTTATGTTGTAAAAATTGAATTCGTTTCAGTTGACCTCAACGTATTTGATGTAATTGAGCTCGAAATGGTTGGAACATTATTGCAGTGGTGCATTCTTTAGAATTTGTTTACTGACGAAATAATGTTATTTATATTAATCATTGCGTGTCTGCATAAGGATGTTTCATTAAAATTCTCCTGCCTTTATTCGCATTTTTGTGTCAGTTTATCATTCTGTCCCAGAAATTAACCTTCCAGCGGGCGCGCGTATGTGAGAGATATGCGAGAGAAGAAATTTCATTTTGTATCGTTTTATTAGAGGCTACAACGAAAGCATGACTTTGGCTGTTCTTCAAGCTCCTTTCGACGAACTATTAGTCATTGTTGGGAATTGTTAGAATAGAGTATTCGCTCATTACATCACTAAGTTTCAGAAACCTCACGCCTTTTTAAATAGAGCTGATTGGTTGTCGTATTTATGTTTTCTATTCGCTGGTTTCACTGTATCATTATGAATCCCCATTGGCTGCCTTTCTATCTTTTCAATCCTGTTGAAAATCTATATATATATAATCTATATATAAGTGACTTTAATTTTATCCTCACTGTGATTCTGCTTTTCATGTATGATAGACCATGCTGTAAATAAAACCTGCGTTATTCGATCCAAAGGACTCTGAATCTTTTAACACAGGCATTTTCCATAAAATGAAGTGGTTATAAATCTTACAGGAATTAGAGGCGTTAATAGACTCTGCGAATCTGCTATTTGTATTTCATTTATAATCGCCACAGTTTAAGCTTAAGTCAGTAAAACGAGTATAAAATTGACTTCATGCTTATTATACCTAAATTTCAATTGGGTTTTTTTTTTTTTTTTTTGACGTAGACTTACGTCTCTCCATAGTGGTCTAATGGTGTGACGGGAAAGGAAAAAATTGACGCTTTTCGTGGTATTTTTAAATGCTTATAACTCCGCAACCAAATAACATAGAGAGTTGGATTTAGTTTCATTTAACAGGGAAAGGTGGACATTGAAGATTGCAGAAATAATTTTAAACTTTGGAATTAGATTTAGTCACAGTCGAGTTGCAAAGTTGGTGAAAATCACGAAGAATTTTACATAGATAGAGTCACATAGTCACACTAGACTAATAGTCACTATAGACTATAGAGTTAATAGTCACATAGAGCTACTTTAGTCACAGTTGAGTAAGGTAAGTAAGTCTACGCCCCTCAATCCCAGCGGCCGTTTCGCAGAGACAGCCTCCCGTCGATTTTTTATTTCCGGATTGTCTTCACAGATTTATATTACGAATATAAATATTTCAATTGATAAACTGGCAATATTTTTTGTTTTTTTCACTTCATTCACCTAATTCTTTAGTCATTTTATATTGTTTTTGTGTTTTATGTATACGTTGACTCCATTAATTTTTAAATAAAACCTGTTTAAAATAATTGTACTTGTTAACCCTTACCCAATTACAACCTAATTTTAATAATTACCCTTTTAAAAATTAATATTTGCAATTGCGTATCTAGGAAATGCGCACGACCTTTCGTGTTGGTATAGAGGGCGCGCAAACTTGAAAGTTAAAACGAAATTCTATACTACCTGTGACATAAAGCATACGACATTTTTAAGAACTAATTTTAGATGAAGATTTAGGCGATATTTTGAAATGGAATAAGTATGCAATAGAATTTGGTTACTTCAAAGGTGACGAGACAACAATAAAAATTCGACTTATCCAAGAGCTCGAATTAAGAAAAAAAATATTCTACAAATGAGTACAGCAAGAGAAAACAACAATTTTTAAACAATAATGGACATTAAAGGTTTGCTTTTAATATTTTAATAAATAATGCACACTTAATAAATACAGAGAAAGTGATTTTAAAATTTAGGCTGGAATCCAATGCTCATTTCCTCTCCCTCCCTTCTACTAAAGTAGTATGCTCCTTGTTTGTAAGCTGCTATTGGCTGTTACTACGCATGAGTTAATAAAGACTCAAGGTTTTATTCTGGAAATTAATTATATTATTTCTGACTTCCATCACTGCTGTTTAAATAGAGGTTAGATTAGATTAGTTATATTAACGTCCCGTTTTGAAGCACACCGAGGGCTATTTTGGGATTGACCTCGTAATTTTGATCTGCGGTCAGATGACGGGGACGACACCTGAGCTGGCGCTTCTCTCTCCAAACTTCTACACCGCACCTCTGGGAGGATGTTTGACCCAATATGTATGATTTAACGTGCAATAGGCCCCATACACGTGGGATCTTCAGCGGAATTGCACTAAAGAGCGTTAAGCTATGAACTGAACTCACAAATACTTGATTATGTATCGATTAGTCATTTAGATTTAACATTCTCAAATCATAAATGCAAAGCCCTCTCTTATTATTGTGAGTCATTAAGTTTCACCTTCAACATATATCATTTGAAGCACTTGACTGTAAAAAAATATCTAAAGTGGAAGGATTGCAGAATGAATAAAATTTATTATTATTAAATTGTTAAATATCGATACTTGTTACATTTCATACCTAATCTGCACACTTCATACCCAGACCTAACTAAATTAATCCAAAAATATTGTAATTATATGGTGGTGACATAATTCTAACTTGGACTAGATAGCTAATCAAGGATTCGTGATAAAGGCATCTTTCGTTGGTGAAAGCAGCAAAGCTGAGTAATTGTATTTTTATCTAATTCAAAAACAACCAAGGTGGTCTTCGATATGATTTTAGTAGAATTCTGTACATTTTTCGATATATCTGCTACCGGCAATGTATGAAACGCCGGCATTCTATGGAATACCTAGGCATTTTATGAAATGCCGGGCGTTTTTAGGCAAAGTAAAAAATATGAGAATTATTATGTACTTTCCCTAGGCATTGTATATAATACTTAGGCATTCTATAGGACGGCAAATGCTATTTAGGCAAAGTATGGAAAAAGGTCATGCTAAGGTTATTATTTAAAAGATGTGCATTCCTCAAAAATACAAATGTTATTTTGAAAAAAAAATGAAGGAATGCCAATAAAACACTTTTATTCAAAATACGTAAAAAAATGAAAATTGTACATAACAAAATGTATACCTTTCTTATTAATGAAAACATAATGAAATATGAACCTACTTCTTGCATCAAGAAAATAAATAATTTTATTTTGAATTGTACTTAATTTTATTTCTTATAAAATCGAATCGGAGATGTATTTCATACTTTGCCGGTTTGTCATTTACATTCTTTAGTATGCCTAGGAAATGTGTGAAATGTTAATTATTTTATACATTGCCGGACAGTTTTTGGCATTCTATAAAATGTCTAGGTATTCTATAGAATGCCGGCTTTCATACATTGCTCATAACATATCAATCAAGACTCCGATATTTTCTGATTTTAGGAAAAAAGTGGAAAAATTTCAGTAATCGATTTATTGTTGATTATTGCATTGCATGCTATAAAATGTGACGAATCATTTGTATCACATCGAAATGTATCACATACAGATACCATATAGGTTATTCACAAAATTCCTATAAGAATTAAACACGCTTCGAGAATCCTTTCAATCAATTCCTTATTATTCTTCCATTTTGTAAAGAGCTTAAAATATAACCATTTTCTGAATTTAGTCAGGGCAAATAAGTAAGTTAAGAAGGTTTCTCTGGAGTAAAATAAAATAATCTGGAGTAAAGTAAAATAAAATAAATTTCTATCAAATCCTTATTATTCTTCTATTCTGTCAAGTCCTTAAAATATAATCATTTTCTGAATTTATTCAGAGCAAATAAGTAAGTTAAGGTTTCTCTGGAGTAAAATAATTTTTTTTAAAAATTGAAAGGATTAATCTCTACTTAACAGTGATAAATAATCGGAAAGAATTATTTGAGTTTTGAAGTAGAAGTTTCAAGTAGCAATTATAGTAAGATTTTACAGAAAATTCAATAATGCTCTGGAACTTCCAAAAGATTTCATATCAAATATATTGCAGCTTGCTTGTTAAACTCTATCGCTGTGTTCTTAGGAGATAAATGGCTAACTCCGCAGGGTTCTTATTAAGTGGTGTTGGGATAAGATAGGGAGAAGAATGTAAAGGACATTTATCTTTTTCTTTACTTTAAGTATTTTGTCTCTTTTCCCCTAAGCGCCTTATTTAAGTTTTAATTCGATCGATACATTGTATTGTTGTCCACAGGCTGTTGCAAGATTAATCTGGACATTAACCATACATTGTTAGATCAACTACCCTTATATTTTACCGAGAGAAAATTTTTTAATTTTTGGAGTGAAGAGATAACGACTTTTACTAAATGAAACTGTTAAAATATTAAAGATCAAAGTTGTTCCATAAATAATGATTACTGAGAATGTTTCTTTAAAAATTCAGGATAAAATGAATATAAATTTTACAGCGCGTATAATTAAGAGTTATTTAAAATGTGAAAATATATTTTTCAGGAACTAGTGCGAGGGAGGGGGAGGGGAATTTGGATCATATCTACAAGAAGGTATTCAATTAATTATTTATAAACTTTAAATCCTCCTATTTTGCAGAACTGAGTTAAAATAAAACAAAAAATTGAATCTAATTTTCAATTAACCATAAATTTGAATATGTAAACTTTCCTAATTTAAAAACTAGTGACGAAGAATGTTATTCATATACGGTCAGGTTTTCATGGAATTTTTCCCAGTTTTCTCTATTACTTACAAAAA
>BGPR01024507.1:0-21401 GCA_013235015.1 Araneus ventricosus | reverse complement strand
GCCTTAGTCGTAGTCTTTAAGGCCCGGTGCACACTGTACGATTTGTGAGACACACAGGGGGAATGGGGTTACTATTGTTATTTATATAGCTTCAGCGGTACAAATCGGCTAGTGTGCACCGGGCCTTAAAGACTACGACTTAGGCCCGGTGCACACTAGCCGATTCCAAGTGTGTACACAGGGGGCATGGGGGTTACTATTGTTATTTTTATAGCTTCAACGACGCAAATAGGCTAGAATCGGATAGTGTGCACTGGGCCTTAGTCGTAGTCTTTAAGTAATCCCCATGCCCCTTGTGTGTCTTCACAGGGGGCATGGGGGTTACTATAGTTATTTTTATAGCTTCAACGACACAAATCGACCAGTGTGCACCGGGCCTTAGTCGTAGTCTTTAAGGCCCGGTGCACACTGTACGATTTGTGAGACACACAGGGGGAATGGGGGTTACTATTGTTATTTTTATAGCTTCAACGACAAGAATCAGCTATTGTGCACCGGGCCTAAGAGCAAGCCTTTTTTTTAAAGCTAAGTTTATTGGTCACAGAACTACTATTAGAATATTTTCTCAAAGAGAAATATTCAAAATTTTGTTCGTATTATTTCAACGCTTAAATTGTTTGATAAAAAAAACCCCTGAAAAAAATTGCCCTTGGCAATGAAATTTAATTTCACTTTTTGGGCGCTTGCACCAGATTAGAATCAGATTTTTTTCCATTTTTAACAGCCACTGCTACCAGTTTTTCCTCCGGTATTACAGTAGATTGATTTAGTGTGGGAAGCAAGATTAGTTGTCCTAGTTCTTTTTAATTTTTATTGAAAAAAAGTTGAACAACTTTTTTGGGGTAAGAATGAAAGAAGAGAAAAACACTCTTTTCTCAAGTTTTTAAGCGCTCACTGATTTCTCTCAATTTTTGCCTTCATCGATAGAATGTGAAGTGAAAAAGAGGAAAAAAAAATGAATTGTGTTTTCGCTTCAATCCATCTTTGCGATTTGTTGCCCGAGGATGAACAGTTAATTAACTTCTGAAAAAACTGCAAATTGGATTATACTTTAATTCGATTTTGAGAGCGGGTAAGTCTGGTTACACGCTTTCTGTTATACAAGGAGTCCACACTTATCGTGGTCCAATAGCTAATTTCTAAACCATTAGAGATAGGCATAGTTTCAACTGGAAAAATGCTTTAAATTTAGGGAAGAATTAAAATATTTGCTTTTTGAGTGAATAAATATATTCCTGAAAGGTTACGAAATATAACTTTTTATACAGTCTCGCGGTCCTATCAGTCATATTTAGTAAAATATTCTTGACACTCTATCATTTTAAACAAAAAATGCCCCACTCTTCTGCGATTAAAACTGACCAAGTTATGGAGCTTTGAATATCGCTGACTTAGACCACTTTACACCATTTCAATAGTCGTCTTGAAGACGATCCACCAATCAATGCGCAGTACTTCCTCGACGAGACCGCTGATTGGTTAAAAATCATGAAACTGTATCAGAAACAACAATGTTCTACACTATAGTTGGTGCTACAACAGCGACAGCTGGACTGTCTGTTTACAAGACATGAGAAAGAGTTGACGCTTAAATAGTTCTTTTGTGGCTTGTCGAGAGGTTGTATATGAAACAACAACTTTCTACACTATAATTGTTGCTACAACATGATAAATTAGGCAAATTTATACAAGACTTGAGAAAGAGACGACGCTTAAATAGCTCTCCAGTGGTTTGTACAGAGATTGTGCCTGAAATAACAGTTGAGTAACTGTTGCTACAATAGCAACAACTAGGCAAACTGCATACAGGATTGTAGAAAGAGAAGACGTTTAAGAGCTCTTCAGTGGTTTGTATAGAGATTGTGCTTAAAACAACAGTTGACTAACTGTTGCTACAACAGCAACAACTAGGCAAACTGTATGCAAGACTGTAGAAAGAGAAGACGCTTAAAGAGCTCTTCAGTGGTTTGTTGAGAGGTTGTTTTTGAAACAATAGTTTCTAGAAAACCTGTACAAAGACGGCAGCATTGAGAAAGAGATTGTATTAGAAACAAAAATGTTCTACACTATAGTTGTTGCTACAACAGTAACAGCTGGACTATCTGTTTACAAGATATGAGAAAGAGTTGACGCTTAAATAGTTCTTTAGTGGCTTGTCGAGAGGTTGTATATAAAACAACAACTTTCTACACTATAATTGTTGCTACAACAGGATAAATTAGTGAAATTTATACAAGACTTGAGAAAGAGACGACGCTTAAAGAGCTCTACAGTGGTTTGTACAGAGATTGTGCCTGAAACAACAGTTGACTAACTGTTGGTACAACAGCAACAACTAGGCAAATTCTATACAAGGCTGTAGAAAGAGAAGACACTTAAAGAGCTCTACAGTGGTTTGTACAGAGATTGTGCCTGAAACTACAGTTGACTAACTGTTGCTACAACAGCAACAACTAGGCAAACTGTTTGCAAGACTGTAGAAAGAGAAGACGCTTAAAGAGCTCTTCAGTGGTTTGTTGAGAGGTTGTATCTGAAAAAATAGTGTCTAGAAAACCTGTACACATACGGCAGCAGTGAAGGCAACCGAAGGCCAGTGGTGCGCTTCTCCTTGAAGAGACTATAGTAGAAAGTCCCCCCATCCCGAGCAAAACCATTTTTACGCACATCAAAGACTGAGATCGAATCTCTTTCACTGATGAGCCCTGATTCACTTGCCAAAGTTACTTTCGATGGGACAGCCTGGAACTCTGTAATTTATGGAAATGAAGCAATGCAATTCTTGTGTGAGGGAGTCTCAGGTTTGACCACATCAGTACATCTTTGGACATCTTCGAAGTGGATAGTGTGGTCGCACAACTCTGTAGGTTTCTTTGGACGTCATGCGTTGTTCTTCCTAGGAGCTACCGGATAAAATTTTATTTTTATGCATGGTAATGCGAAGGCAACAAGTGTTTATTTTTCTGAAGTAAGAGGGAATTCAAAGTAAGGAGTGCCAAGTGAAATCGCCAAATCTAATCCTATAAAGCCTCTTTGGGCCCGATAGAGAGGGACCTGTGGCAAGACCTTAGTACCCCAAACCCCGCGCAGGATCCTTTACGAAATAAACTCCGTACTGTTAGAAGTGTGGTGATTCGTCTGCTAGATTTAGTACTAAAAAAGAACCCCCAAAAGCAATATAAGAAATTTGAACTCCAGTTGGCTGAGGAAACAAAAAGTTTCGTTGCTCTGGCAGCCAAACGAATTTGAACTACTCTTTTTTTTTTGATGTTTCTGTTTTATTTTTGTAAAACGTTTTTTGACAACGTCTTTTCGTTGGTTGTAAAAAATTCTTAATTTTATATATTTAATTAGATTAAAAACTACTGCTATTGAAATTAAAGTCGCCTCTTTTTTTTGCCTGCATCTTTATAGAAGAAGCTGTTGTAGTCACAGATTGTTAACAACATTGTCATTTTCATTTTCCTAGTTGGTTGTGCGATTTCCAAACTCTGCAAGGTTACCAGACTCTTCATTTAATGGACAATTCGGATGATGTGATGAATTTTGTGTGACTTTTTGGCGGTTTTTGGATTAATCGAATGTCAAAAAATTTGTCTCCTGTTTGATTCACTGAATTTTTGTTGACTCTCATATTATAGATAAATTTATCTAAACATTACTTTTTATCGGTCTATTTTTTAGATGTCCCATATTTCTTTTCCAAACTTTAATTTTGCGTCCGATATATTCGTCGACATCTTCCAAAAGTAAACGAAATGAAATCGGTGAATATTAAAAAAATATATTATGTCGTCGAATTTGATTCACGGCAGATTTCCACCACCACAACCCTTTATGAGACAAAAATAGCACTACAAAACATTTTATTCTAGGAACATTTACGGAAAACTATTCATGACAGAATTTCAGACAGTGCTTAGAAGAGTTTTCCACAGAGTGACAGAAAACAATATACCACAGGACACTTCTTTCGCTTAATGTCAGGAAAATGAAGTTTTAACTGAGCGGGTAAAAGTATTCTTAAAGTAATAAACACTCTGATACCAGAAACTACTCAGATTGTTTCCAGTCGCTGCTTTTAGTCTAGTTTTTCTAGGGCTGAATATTGTTTATTTACAAAAATGGTAAGCTGTATTTTCTACAAAACTTTTTATCGCGCATCTGGCAAAAACACTCTTCTAGCAATATGCAATTTTTTGAGTTAAATGTTCCTCCAAGATGTGGTTTTTCCCGGAAAAAAAAGGAAGAATTTTGAAGATAAGGTAGTTTCTCCTTCCTTTAAAAATCATCGAGAACTTTTCGAAAGTGCGAGGAATATATTTTTTTTTTCAATTTTTATTCACCGCCGTTCTTTTATGCAGCGTGACGAACTTTACTGGTTCACCCCTTTTAACAGAAGAGAATTTCATTTTAGTGAAAAAGTAGCAGTTCTTGAAAATATAATTCTTGCTGGCTGGAACTAAAAATAATGGAACCTTCTTTATTTCTGAATTAACTTGTCTTTCCTTTTAAAATACTTTCAGTCACCTTTTTCATAAAATTTTGCATTGAATACTGAATAATTATGAATTGTAATATTGGATAATAAAAGATAAGATTTGGCACAAATGAAACTGAATCAATAGATTTCCAATATTTACGCTCAATTCAATTATAGGCAACACAATTTTTGCATGATAATGTTTTTTGGCTGGTATACTATCTGCGAATTCAAAAGTTGTAGAGCAAAACTCGTTCAAAACCCTTTACCGGGACAGACCATTAGGCCTAGAGCTACCACGTAATTATTTCTTGGGGTAATAGGTGGTCACTAAGAAAGAACTTGTTATCGAAATTTTAAGGCTTTTTCTCAATAACTTATGTTGACAGCATGTAATCGCACAAAAGTCATATTTACACCACTTTAAATATTAAAAAAAATTATTTTCAGTGACATCAGATTTGTTGACATGCAATTCTTTCTTCAATTTTGATGAACTTTTCAAAATTAGTTTCAAAACGCAATTTTATAGCAATGCTTTTCCTTTATATCGCGGTGTGCAACAAAACAGCTAGATTGAGAATAATCAATCCAAATATTTTAATTGCTCGTGCAACTAAGCAAAAATAAATGTTAGATTTTCAGTTTATTACTAACCTATGCTTTAACATATTTCAAAACATTAGGTGTTTTTTTAAACATGATAATAATTTTACGCTGCCATTCTTTTTCTAAATTGCACGATGTAAAAAGAAACAACATTAAGCACTGAAAGCAACGGTTGATGCAATCAAGCCAAACGAGTCAATCCTAAAACATTACCCTACTGCGATGTTTCCGAATAGAAGTTCGAATCTCCTTTTTTAAATATAACAGAAAGTTCAGTTAAATCTGTATTCCATTCAATCTGTATTCTACATTTCATCTGGTGTGTTGCATCTAATATGACAACACATTTAAAGGACTAATCAGGTTCTCTGAATCTACCCGATTCTCTTGTGGATCTGATGTGATTGTCTCTCAATAATACAGCCCATCTTGGCAAAAACGATACTTTATTAAAACATTAAACATTATATAAAACCAACAAGTAACATAACACAAAAACAAGAACTACAGCTACTATCACTGCATAGCCACACAACTGCAATAACGCCCACAATCCGGGCCTTTAAAGGAAACTACCAGAAGACTGCGCTTGCTCCAGACTCCCCATGCTATGGCGCAGGTTTTTGCATCCAACATGGTGTATCCTTCTCTTTTACTTTATTCATTGATAAAGAGCTTTTCTGTATTGCTCCTCTTTTCGTTTCCGACCCTCCCCCCAAAAGACTGTTGCAAAGTTTCAAAAATGAATGGTTTATATATGCCTGAGCTACTTTTAAAATTTGTAAACGGCCTTTTGAGAGACCCTATTTTAGTACTAAATGAGACTTTTACTTCTTCACCATAAACCCTTGACTACATATGCTAGACCAAGTGGAATTAGAACTACCATTATGTATTGACATTCATGAAGCATTGTAGCCTACATATTAGCTCCTACGCCACATTAGACCAGGGGTCCCCAAACGTTTTTCTCTTGTGTACCTCTTGATTATTCTTTTTGTTTTCGCGTACACCCTACTTTTATATCCAACTCCCGTCCAAAACTATCCGTTTATTCAAAGAAGTTTTTATCAATAATGTTAAGGTTAGCTTAAAAGTGAAATGATACGATTTAATAAGATTTGTAGAACTTATTTTTGATTTTAGATTTTATTCCATTTTTACAATAGTATTAGTTCAACTCCAAAGCAAATGAAACCAGTATTACAATTATTTTTTTTAAACTTAGAAGTATAGCTAAAAATTACACTTCGTATTAATCAACTATTCAAGTGATATAGTTATTGAATAGCAAGTATTCTCTTGGGAAACAAAATTCTCTAACTCTTTTAATCCTTTATGTTTTCTTGTTTCCACCGCTAACGTCTTTGATTTCACGTACCCCTAACTGTCCTTCGCGTACCCCAAGGTGTACGCGTACCACAGGTTGGGAACCTCTGCACTGACCAACCCAATGAACTTTGAAAACACAGTATGAGGGAAATGGGCAACGTAGAGATTGTGGAGTCCTAGATTTCTGGAATTTTGCATCTGCTCATCAAAGTAAAATTAAATTTAGATTTTAATTTATGAGGTTGCATACAACTTTAGGACTGTAAAATAATCATCTAGTTTCATGTTATCAGATAGAGTTCTCATTGCAGAAAAAAGATTATAAAGACACAAGAAATATAGAGGCAAAGCCGCAACAAGGCTGAAAAAACATTCTATTATGTGACATAATTTCAGACAAGAAGTGTCGATGTCTATAAAACGACTTTAGAAGTTCCATCTTCATGAATTTTTAAAAATCTTATTTGGCATAATTAGTGGTTTGTGCAATTGTTCGTTAAGAAGAAGTATACCTCCAACGAGAAATGTAACAATTGTGTATATGTCATAGTTGAAGTGAAAAAGAATCCGGTTGGTATGAATAATAGCCAATTATTTTTAATAATAAAGCATTAAAAAATCTGTTTAGTATTAATAATAAATGCTTATATTAACACTAACCATGGTTATTACTAATAATAACAACCAAATAATCGCATTGATCTTAACATAAAAACCATTTTAAAAGTTTTTTTGTGATTATCGATAGAAGTGATTACTGACCGATTGCCGATTATAAAAGTGAAAAGCTGAATAAAATTTAAACTAAAATAAATTGTTGCTATTTTTTATGAACAGGCCCAGGAAAGCCCGAAAATGTATAAATCTTACTGGTTTTTGTTCTAAGGCGAAAATAAAATGATGATTATGTGAAAATATCAGTTTAATTCGTTTAAAATATTTCAAAATAAATATGCTGCTACTGATACTGAGATGAAGATTATTCATGGATATTAAGTTTCTAAAAATTTTGACTCGAAGAATGCTTTGTTTATCTAAATAACGTAACCGTGAGCCATTATGCGAAATTATTTCCCATTTCATATATTTGAGAGGCACGAACTCCTGCAAGAATGCTGTTTAATAATCTCATAGATGTCCTCAAGATTTAAGCCTTGACAGAACATTTTCATTCAGGATCGAATATATTCGTGAAAAAGTCGAAGGGGCTGCAGGGTAATCCTTAATTCACCTAAGCGTATAATGAGTTTTTCAATTTTTTCCCGATCAACATCCCATCAGTTTTTAATATGAAGGAGAAGGAGATGACGTTCTTTGCATTTATTTCGGACTAGGACCGATTTTATATTTTATGTCTATTTGAATTTTATTACTTCGAGAGCAATTATAAAACTGTTTCATCACAAGATTCTGAGTGTGTTTACTTCTCGGCGTATTTTTAGCTAATAGTTTTCATTTAAAATTTGATAAAAATTTTCAGAAACATGCTTTCCTATTCATTTCGAATTTATTTAATTTGAAATTATAATTAAATCATAACTAACAAATGTATAATAAATGCATTTGTTAGATTTTCGTCAAAAGAGGGCGCCAATTTATAATTAATTATGATTTTGTAAATACCGAATAAACCAGAGAACATTTATGTAATTGTAATTTTGTGTAAATAACTAATATAATTTATTTTGAAATTAATTCAAAGTTTCTGGCTGTTATAAAAGTTCCAGTATTAAATTTAACTCTTCTTTAAATGCATTTTGAACAAATTTGGATTTCTTATCGTATAATTGCGATTTTTGTAAATGCTGATACACGCAGACGACATTTAATTTCAAGTTTATGTATACCGATAAAAGCTCTATTAAGATTCTATCAATAAGTTGCATCCTAAAAAGAATAATAGTTTATTTCATGATTCCATATGGACAAGTTTTCTGGTTTATTTATATGCCTGTACTACGTATTTCCGGTGTAATGCTAAGTCAATGGATCTTCAAAGCGGAAGTCCAACATACAAGAAGATAAAGTCAAGGTTTTTAATGTGAGTAAACAAACCAGAAAACTCGTCCATTGAGAGTTGGCTGTTTTTTCATGTTCTGTTAAATCGAATCGGTTTTCTCTTTTCATGTAAATATGTTGTAATTTTTTTTAATAATTGTTAGTTGGTTTTAATAGTCTTGAATCTCGAGTCTAAATCAAATCTCACAGTAATTTTAATTAAATCATACATTATATTTTATGTACATTTGTAAATTATTTATGTTTCGAAACTAATTGAATCTTCTCTTATACTTCTTGAAGGAATATAAACGAATCTTAATAATATGCTTTTCCTTAACACATTAATTTTTAGATATTTTAAGCATTTTTGAGATTGTACAGATTATGCCTAACGTTTAAAACATGTACTGTTTTCACTGAATGTATAGCAGCGAATATATATCATACACAAATAGATTAAAAAGGAGATTGTATTCGATTGTATTCATTAAAATTACATTTTTCATCATTCTTATTCCAAGTTGAAAGGCGAACTTTACATATAACGGTTAAAGGCTTTGATTGTTTAATGAATCTACAGAACATTAATTATTTTTTCTTTTTTAATATTATTATGACTCTATAAAATGTCTCATAAAATTCAAAATATTTTGGGAGAGGATTTATTTTATATTTATTGGAAAATCAAAACTTCCTTTTTTGTTTCTAAGGTCTTTTTCCCTTAACAAAGGATGTAAACAAATGAATTATTCTAAATTAACAAGTAAAATATACGATTCTCTAAATTATATCACGACAAAACAAATTGGATGGCGAACAGAATATAGTATCGCTTCATGCCGCTGCGCGTAAATCATTACTACTTCTTCGAGAAAAATAAGAGATAATGAGCACCGGTCATTTCAGAGTAACTTTGCCATAACCATTCCTCTGATTCCGAAAATATTTTTCAACCATTTAATAAGAATATTAACTTAACTCTTTCGTGGACATGAATGCTATAGAATTCATTTTTATTGTAATGCAAAATGACGTGAATGCCATAACATTAAAATTTATAAGCCACATTATTATGCATCGGATTCTATACATCCTTAATTTTCTGAAATTAATATCCACTTTAATGTATTGGCTAAATGGTTTATGGGAGGGGTGGGAAACCTGCGGCCTTTTTGAACTTCTTACGCAACCTTACCGAATATTTACAGTTTTCATTGAAATAATATAGTACTTGTCTGTAAGCTACACTATTAAAATTCGAGAGTAAACAAATGTATCTATGTATATCCGAATATCTTCTCAAAAACCGCTGAACGCAGTAACGTGACGAAAGTACCAAAACATGGGAAATAATCCAAGGAATCCATTTTGACCATTTAAATTCCGAGATTGCAATTAGTTAAAAATATATTAATTGAAAACGCCAAAATGAATGAATATACCCTGCTGCCATCTATTGCGCAGAGACAATTTTCCTTTTTTCCCCGATTATTAATCTTTCAGGTTCGGTGTTCCTACATTTTGTTTATTTATTTAACGGAAGATGGTTTGTAAAAAATATTTTATTTTGTTTTCTTTCTTCGTGAGTTTCCGTGTTTTTATTTATAAACACCGGAAAAAATCATTATCTTGCATTTCTTTCTTTCTTTTTTTGCCAATAACTTCCTAAAGAATTGACGGAAGAGAGAAATTTTTATGCTATTTTAAAGTGAAATAAAGTATCTTTCCAATGACACTCTTGAAGCATTGTACAACATTTTATCTAATTTTTATAAATTATAATTTTTTTAAAATTTTTCACGTGACCTCACTTCTTCTCTCTGCCAGAGAATGACGCATTATTCGAGATACCCAGTGCAACGCCGGATCACGCAGTGTAATAATAATTACAGAACAATAACCTTTAAGATTCTGATCAACGGTTTTTTGCCCAACTGTTTCAGTTCATAAATGTTCCTCTTCTCTGGTTTATGGAGTATTTTCATTTTTTCTTTTGTGTTTTCTATGTGTATTTAAAAATTTTCGTTTAATAGAAAATAGCGTAAAAGAGAAGTTGAGCACTTCCATCGCATCTATATCTTGTAGGCTTAATAAATAACTTGTCCATTTTTGCAACTCATCAAAGTGTTGACTGTATGTGAGCGTTTTAAGGTTAATTACACGTTAGAAGGGCTATAAATGTTTAGGATTTCCCAATTTAAAAGTATAAGAGAGCTACAAATGCATACAAATATTTTAAAGCTTAAGAACAAAAATAGTTTTGGAATATGAAAAATACATAAAATAAAACTGTTTATGAAGCCTGAGAAACATTATTAAAAACAGATACAAATCCTTACACTGTTTAAACGAACAACATATCGTCTTAGAGAACTCTACTCCTGTATTATAATCTCACGAAAAAAATAATAGAAATTCTTACAATACTAGAAAACACAATGTGCAGTAAAAATGAATTGTGCAAAGGAAGTACTCGTCTTCCTTTTGAATCCCTTACTATTTCATTCATACTTTATGACACACACTCAACGGATGTTTGAATTCGGTTCTCCTATGTGAAGAATAAGTTCTAAATCGTGTTTCCACTAATGGGAGGGAAGGTAAAACTCTTTCACGTCTCTGAAACCCATTTAGATTTTACTTACTGTGCTCTAGACAAGCTGTTTAAGGATGCTTTTATGAAACGAATTCCGCCTCGCTTAGACTCCGTTGAATACCTGGAAACGACTTCTAAGCTGATTAGTCAAATACATCTACCCATCTCCAAATAAGTTACCGACTGAATTGTTACCTAATCTGTAAACTCTGTTTGGTGCAATATTTTCAGTATTTACGAATAAAGCTGCAATTTATATAATTTTAACGGTAAATATTTTCTATTAAAATCAACTGCCTGAATTGAAAAGTTAGTTTTGCAGATGAGTTAGAATTTACATTGCGCGATCGAAATTGAAGTTGCCTTTCGGAGAAAATATGAAGCGGTGGCATCGAGCTCAGTGAGGATTTATTCAAAATAAATAGATTAAATTTGAGTTGTTAAGTGCCAGTAAATTATCGTTTATTTCTATTCAAATAAAATTGAAAACAAAAGGTGTTTTCATAAATAATTTGACATATACATTTGAAAACTCAGAATTTTGGATTGAATGTGAGAGAAGTGATTAATATGTATAGAATTGATGTTTAAGTAGGAAGAAAATATAAGGTCATAATGCAAAAACTATAAAAGACCTCTTAAAGTATAATCTACTTCCTTTTATTGATATTCATGCATTAAATAGAATGACACTATATATTTATCTATGCAATGAAAAGAAGTATTTTCTGATGAGAATTTTATATTTCAGATACGTAAGTAAGCAACGATTTTCTACGAAGCATATTTTTCGAATATTTTCACTGGTAATTAATTTCTAAGAGATTGTAACTGGAAGTAGAGTTTATATACAAATGATAACGAACCATATTATACTTCAAATTAAAATCCACCTTAAAACGCTTTGTATTTATCCTGAAAACCGCAGATATACTGAAATCTTAATTAATTTCATTATTAACGAGATGAATCGAAATAGATTTGCAAAAATAATTTGCTTTTAAATTCTGAAACATTTTTTAAATTATTTCATTTATTAAAATGATGCATTTGGGATTCTCTTCCACAAGTATTAATTTTGGATTGATTTGAAAAATACACAATCAAAAACGGTTTATTCAATTGATACATGCAATAGAATTTATTAATTTTTTTCCTCAGCGTACAGTATTTCAAGTATTTAATATAAGTATCAAGTATTTAATGTAAGTATCAAGCATTTAATATAGTAATCAAGTATTTAATATAAGGATTTTGGCGTAGGTGTTCGAAATGTAAAATTTCATTTAACCCTTTCGGCCCTAATAGGCATATACGTCCTAGAGATTAGACTTCATTCCCTATTGGTAAATAAATCCTACTTTTATATGGGTTTTTACGATTTCAGTGTTCTATAGGAATTAGAGAATAAAATCACGATTGAAGGAACTTGGAAACACTCTCAGATTGCAAATGGCGGTCTTGTGTTTTTGTTGTCTTCATATCACGATTATTGGTATGAAGCTGTAAAATTGTTTCCCTGTCTTGTTAATCTTATGACAGGAGAGAGTTAAAGTGTTACAAATGCTTTACTGGAATAGTCCCAGTCGACTATGCGATCTTCCACAAGTATTCATTTTGGATTGATTTGAAAATACATACAAAAAAAACCCGGTATATTCAATTGATATATGCAATAGAATTTATTAATTTTTTTTCTCAGCGTACAGTATTTAAAGTATTTAATATAAGTATCAAATATTTAATGTAAGTATCGGTATTTAATATAGTAATCAAGTATTTAATATTAGGATTTTGACGTAGGTATACGAAATGTAAAATCTCATTTAACTCTTTTGGCCCTAATGGGCATATATGCCCCGGATATTAGACTTAATACCCTATTGGTAAATAAATCCTACTTTTATATGGGTTTTTAGGTTTTCAGTGTTCTTAAGGAATTAGGGAATAAAATCATGATTAAAGGAACTTGGAAACACTCTCAGATTGCAAATGGCGGTCTTGCGTTTTTGTTGTCTTCTTAACACGATTATTGTTATGAAGCTGTAAAATTGTTTCCCTGTCATGTTAATCTTATGACAGGAAAGAGAGTTTTACAAATGTTTTACTGGAATAGTCCCACGCTTGGGATGTATTGTCCCAGGAGATTTCCAGGAAACGGGAAAAGTGAAAAACTTTAAACTCATAACATACTTCTTTTAGTATGTCAACATTAAGTTAAACTACTTCTCATAATTAAATTTTAATAATGCAAAAGTCAAAGCGAAAGGATTAAAATGTCTGACATCTAACACTTCCAGAAGAGTTGATATTATCTAGTTAAAAATATGCAATAGATATATTTGCTTTGAAAATTGGTTAAACTGAAATTTTCTATTCTCCTCTTCTTTTAACTAATCACATCAATTTATCCACATTAAATATCTGATATCAATCTCCGATTTTTCTGTCAATTCTTAAAATAAATAATGGTTCTGCAATTTCAGTAAGGTTAATCAATAAATCTGAATAATATCTTTCTTCTTTTAGAATGTTTATGGTGCCCTGCCATAATTTCACTGATCGATACTATTTTAATTAGCTCTAGTTGACAAACGATACAAATTTTTAATAATAACGTAATTTGATATCACAGTATCATCCTCCAAGAAGAAAATATTTCGCAGCCTTAAGTTAATGAATTCTTTGAAGAATTTTAAAAGTTTTTCATTTTTCTGGAAGAAAAGCGGGGTCTAATTACATTAAAAATAACTTTTATCTCAGAAATTCTTAATATATGGCATTGATTATGTGTAAAGATTTTGTATTGGGTTAGTTATGCAAAGTTAATAATTACTAAGTTTTTAAGTGAGCAAACATACCTCATAGATAAGTCACAATTATATCTTTTGACACCGTTTGTACAAACAACACATTTCTCAATCGAAATTTATAACATATAATCAATTTTAATTTTGTTACGTGCAAAATTCTGTCAATTCACAACGTTCTTTGAATAGAAGTTTACTGAAGCAGTTTTTATAAATTAATCTCGTATACATGATTTTTACACCCTTTATTTAACTTGACTTGTTTCATATTTATAAAAATGGAATTTGTAATCGAGTTTTCAATCACTTTCCGCTGTGTTAGAGTTTTGGAATTTTCACAGTTGTGTATTCTCGATTCAATGCGCCATTTTAATATTTACAGAACTTAATTATCAGTTAATCGATTAGTTAAATTAAATTTTGATTCCACACTAGTGGTGCCATTATTATGAGTAATAAATGGTAATGCATTTGTGGAAAATTGATTTCAAGACTCCATAATTACTAATATAATAGCCCAGATCTGTCTCTCACTGATCCGGTAACGCTCTGACGTCACCAACGATAAAATTCGCTCCATAGCACTGTGAGACGTTAAATAGCATTATTTCATTGTTAGAGCACCTAAATTTCAATAATTTTCAATGTAGAAGAGTAATTGTCGTTCTAATTTCATATTAATATATTTCATATTAATATATTTCATATTATAAATATTCAAAACTTTCTTTCATGCGAAAGAAAGTTTTGTTTGCAATGAAGAGACGTAGAAAATTTCAAAATGTAAATTCCTTACCCAACCATACAAGAATATAGCACAAAAATTCCTCCGTGTTTCGGATTTAGAAAAACATGTTTCCCAAACCTTCCAGAAATGATCTTTTAGACAATGTGGTGCTTCAATCGCTTCTCGCAAAAGCTGAACTGATGGGATTGAATTTATGCTCATATAAATAGATTTGCTATTGCTCATCAACTCAAGTTTCGTCTGTGTCATGTTATTTAGTTGGTAAAGACCCTGGCGTTCTTTTAGTTAACGAGAATAACGATGTATATATTTTATAGGCTGTTGAGATGTTTATTACCATCATAACTTGACGCACCTATAGATGATAGGCACATTTATATTTGTCCTGTGATTGAACAATATGCGAATGGATTCCATTAAGACAAATTTTTCGTTGATAATATTAAACAATTAATTGAATGTTTGATGTGTCGTTTTGTTATATGGCAAAAGAATAAAAGCAAATCCAGTCCAAGCTAGGGATCCATTATTTTTATATAAAGAATAAAAATTTTCAAAAACATATGTAAGTTCAGAAAAAAATGGCGGGAGGGTGTCTTTTCAAACAGCGGCTGATGTTAAAGGCGTAGGACTACTTTACTCGCGTGACTCTTTTGTTTCTCGAAAAGTTTCTAGTAAGTTTTTAAGTTTAAGTAAGTTTCTTTGTAACTTGTGTTGTTACCCTTTTTCTCTAAAATAAGAGATTAGTTATGTTTTTAACATATGTAGTTACCGAGATATAGAGGATCTCCCATACCAAGTTTTGTTACGTTTTGGCGTGTGAATCAATTTTCTTCCTGAGACCCTAATGGGAGGAACGTAGTCCTACGTTAAAAATGTATTACTGTCAAAATAATATTCCTCCTATGAAAATTATACACAGATAATTATTTTGGTGTTTTTCATAGACGGAATAACTATATGCATATAAGTAGACGTAATAATAAAAATGCGTGTAGTAATTTCTTTGAACATGAGTGGCAGCAGACTGTTCAAAGCATGGAATAATTAAATATTGTGCTTAGAATATTTATTCAAACTGAATTCAAACGTGCAGGTTAGAAATATATCATAAATATGACTCTTTCATGAATAGTTTCGTAGCAAAGTGAGGAAAATCGTGGTGTAGGGAAATATAAATTTCAGAAAAATATGTCTGCCGACTATCGTTTTTGTTCAAAATTTGATCCAGTTACTATAGGATTTTCTTTCAGAACTTGCTACGGATCTACTTTTTTGGTAAAAGGATCTTATGCAAAGTTCTATCGATCTGTCTCGTTGTGTTTTTTAGTTATCGTATTTCCATAGGCAGACAAATATAATTCCAAAAATTTTATTTGCGGATTCTGGAGGGTCAAAAACGTCTGTTTCAAATAATACTTTGAACAAATTTTTCTCATGAATTGAATGGAGGAACGCAGTCCTACGTTAAAACGAATTCTATCAGCTTTTATGTACTTGATTTTTATGTTTCTTAATGTAATCGCTTTTGAAGTCATCATAATAAAATTGCTAGATGAGAGTGAGGAGTAGATTTTTTTACATATTTTGCAAGTTAAACAAAGAGAGGAGAAAAACAAAAAGATGCTGTGATGAGAAAATTTAATGTCATAAAAAATTTCAAAAATGTTAAGTTGCTCGCTCCCATAGAAGAATATAAAGCAAAATTTTTGTTGTAATCGCGATATAAAAAAAATCTGAATATTTTTAAGTTACAAAAAAATAGAATATAAACAACTTGGGACTCTGGAATACTTTTCTTTATTTTCTAAAAATGACTTATCAGATTGAAACTAGAGAGAGCCTGGTTTTTCTGTATAATCTTCTTATCCAAAACCGATGCAATATCTCCTTAAAAGAAAAGCTTAAATCTCTCTTCCTTGAAAAAATAGTATCTCCTTCACCACCTGCGATGTTGTTCTTACCGTTACATCTTTCATTTTCAGGTGTGTATTGTGGCTTGTTGAAATTTTATTGAAAAAAACTGTGTCGGTGGTTCTCTTCTTATCAAAAGGAAACCGCTTTCTCTTAACCTGTCGTAAAAAGTAATGAATTTCTTTGTTTATCTCGAGTTCAACATTTTTGCATGATCGTCTGCTTCCTTTTTAAAACTGATTTTCCTTTCATGAAAAGTGAAATCCTTTGGCTATGATGATAACTTTCCTGAAAAAGGTAAAAGTGTTTTGAAAGTTAAAGCTTTAGAAGGATTTTTTTTTGTTTTTATCCGAAGTGGAATTCATTAGAAAGCATTTAGAAAAAACTCTTAAAGCAGTTTTAAAAACTATATGATATGGTGGAAAGCAATGAAACTATTGAAAGCGTCTTTCTTTGCTAAATTGTCTGCTCTTTGATGTTTGCTACACTTTCATGTATTTGTTATTTGTCCATGTTAAACGAGTTGTTTCATTTGTATTGAAAGTCTATCCAATGACTAATTTGTATCTAAGGTTTATTTCAAATAAATGTTTCAATATTGATAGGCGCACGACATTTAATTGTAATATTGTAATTACCGACAAAAGCAGAAATTTGTATAAAAAAGTTACATTCGAAAAAAAATTAGTTGCGATCATGATTCCATATTGAGTTTCTCGATTTCCCGTTCAGTTAAATCGAATCTTGTTCTCTAAGAAAATATTTTATTTAATGCATCTTAGAATGATTAAAATATTCTCGGAAAAATTTAAACGCTGTACATGATTCAGGTATTATTATAGTATTATAAATATTTCTTTTCTAAATAAAGAGTATCTAAGGATAAATGTCTGTAAATTCTACAAAAGTTAATCAGTGTTTTAGATTTCAAAACAAATTCTAAAATGTGATTTAATAGCTTTTAAACTGAGTTGGAAATATTGTTGACACATTGAATCAAACATATTTGCTAAGTAATAGATTTTATTTCCTTGCGCCTTCCATATGGCTATCAAAAGGCATACGAAACTTGTTGAAACATAGATAGTTTGATAGCTAGATTTATTGATTTGTTTATGAACCTTCACTGTCAGATATGCCTGCTGTTGAGACCCCTTTTGGGTTTTCGTCAATAGATGGCGCCCGAGAACAATTAATTGTAATTTTGTAAATACCGATAAAAGTAAATGGGATTTAATTCTAATTTTGTGCAAATTATTAATACGATTTATTTTTTTTATTAATTCGTAGTTTCCATGTTATAAAAATTATAGAATTAAATTTAACTCTCTTTTGAATGTATTTTGAATAACTTGGGATTTCTTATCGCATAATTGCTATTTTTTGTATATTGATAGACGCAGACGACATTTAATTGTAATTTTTCAATTAATGACAAAAGCAGAAAGTTGTATTAAAAATTTACATCCAAAAAACAATTAGTCATGATTCCATATTGAGTTTCTTGATTTCCCGTTCAGTTAAATCGAATCTTGTTTTCTCTTCTCTTGTATGTATGCAGTATTTTTAATTTTTCTGGTTGTTCGTTAAATAAATTGTTACTTGGTTTTAAAAATTATAGCAATTTTCGAGTCTAAATCAAATCGCGCAACCACATTACTGTGAATTATATAATAGGTTTAAGTCGGCTAAGATGACGAATTGGATTTTTCTCGAAAATTACACTGGACCGCAGACTCGATCCTACATCATCAGAGACCTCTAGCGACCAGACATCCATGTCATGCCAAAAGATTCCATCCCGTTATTTGTGTGATTCATAATACGTAGAAATGTGTTTTAGAGTCGTTACGATGTAAATTTTGGATAGTGCTTTTTAAGGGATAGTGTTCACGGTGTAAGTATTTTTGATTTATACATGTCATATTCGTAAAGTGCTAATCAAAAGCTGTACAATGATGTATTATTTTAATTTTTATAATGAGCTGATGCCTTTCAATGTCTTTTCGAAATAAAAATGGCGACGCCGTTTAAGATGACGAATTGGGTGGAGGGTAAGATGACGAATCACTCCACGCTGATGCAGGAGCTCGTCGTGCTACCTGAATGCCACCTGCCCTTCCTGCAACTCACTGACACACCAGAGAAAAATGAGCATCTCATTAAAAAGGACATAGAGGAAAAAGAAGACACATGGAAACTCTGACTGCTGAACAAGGCTGAAGTTAATAAGACTAAACGCAACAAACCTTCAAAAAATTCTACAAAAAAGAAGAAAGTAGCTAAGTAACACCTGGACTTCTAATATTCTGAGTCTGAAGACTCAATTCATTCATTTGAATTTTCTTACGTTGACGGTAATGACAATCTGGACCCAGAGGTTCTCGATAATGGAGAATGCATCATTTGCAGTGAGTAAGGAAACACGGAATTGGGATTCCAGTGTTTTATGTGCAAGCTCTGGCCCCATTCCACCTGTACTGGCTAAGACAAAATCAAAGCCCATGGCGATGCGATTTTTGTAATTAATGCCATTTCTTAAGGTTTGAATCTCAAATTAATATATTAATTAATATAAAATATCAGGGTCCGAATTTTTCGATTAAGCGTTTGCAGCAGAATCGATTCACTTTCAGGTTTATTCAACGTTATTCGTCATCTTACCCGCACAGTCGGGTAAGATGACGAAATTGACTTTTTTTCTAAAAGGAAATTTCGGGGTCTTAAATTTGATCGTAAAAATTTAAAAAATATCACTTTTAAATAAAGAGTTGAAGATTTTGGCGAAAAAATAATCCTCCAGCAACGAATATTGAGGTGATAAAAATACCCAAAGCTTAAGGTCGTCATCTTACCCAACTTTGCCCCACATGTTTCCACGTGCTATGGAACTATAGAAACAAATTTAGTGAGCTAAACAATTTTTTTGGTTGAAGCACAGAGTTTCATTACGTAAAAGTACAGACTCGTGGTGTTTTAAATTAAATTATAATTAAATATATTAGTTACTTTTCAATTTTTAAAAATAATATTCAGAGCTATTTAACTGGGTGTTATAATATCCCATAAAGCTTTCCACATATAATAAACTTTAGGTGTCATTTAAAATAATTATTTTAGAACTCATCGAAGTTTTTTATTTTCTTTGAAATCATTTTGGAATTATTCATATTATTTCTTGGATTCTCATCACAAAAATGGATGATGTTTTTTCCTATAATTGTTTCGTGATTTATTAGAGGTGATATAGTTGTAAACTTTAAGGACAGGATGTTGTGAGTTTATATATCAAAACATCTTGAAAGTAATCACTATTCTATTATTCTCTGTTGTCACTTTTGCAATAATTTTCATTACAAATTTAAAAAAAACCGCTACAAAATCGTATTGAATAAATCTGTTTAATTCTGTTTTGAATAATTTAAAAATATTTGAATTTCAGAATTAATTCACTGAAAAATACAATAAAATTATTTTTGCCATACTTCAACACTTAATTTATCAGAATGAATAAAACAATAACCGCTATGCCCTAGGCAACGAAATTTAATTTGAGTTTTTGAGCTCATGCATGGAATTAGAATCTGATTTTTTCTTCTACTAACAGCCAGTATTAGCCTTTTTTTCTTATCTTTTATTAGCTTTCTTTTCAAGACTGTAGTTGACTGATTTTGCTTGTGAAGCGAGATTAATTGCAATGGTTTATATTATTTTTCCGAAAAAGTTTTTTGGAACAGTTTTTCTTCAATGAATAATAATAATAAAAAAGATGATCGTTTCCTCACTTTTCATGATCTCGCTGATCTCCCTAGGTTTTTCGTCTACATCGACGTAAACTAAAGAGAAAAACGAATTGTGGCTTTTTGCTCATGTTCTTTTCAATTTGTTACTCGAAGCTGAATTGTTAATTACGATGTTAAAAATTGCTAAGTGGATAAGATTTTAATTTGATTTGAAAGTGGATAAATCTATATGCACTCTAACTGTAATCACGTATTAAATCCAAATGAGTGTAATTTAGAATTTTTATTTGTTATTTTGAAACATTCTTACGGTTTTAGTCTAATTTGCTTTTTCTTATCAAGGGATTGGAATTTTCTATTTTAGTTGTTTTCAATAAACAGTCAGTATTTATTATTTTGAAATCTCTTTACCTTTGAGGAACATGAGAAAATTACTCTCGAATAATCTACTTATGGTCTTTATTTCTTAATTTTTCATTTTTATTTTGTTGTACTTCATTGCACGTATATATCTCGCAATATAATTATTTTTTGACACCTGGAATTTCGGTCGTTTACAAAAATGTATGGACAACAAAGTCATTGGCGTTTTCAAAAATGAATGAAAAAAAAACATGTAGTGTCTTCATACAACTGAATGTCGAAGAACAAACCATGTTGTACCCTTGGAGAAGGAGGAGACCTAATTTCTTAGAAATATTTTTAAATTAAAATGGAATTCGGCTTCTACTAAATATGTTTTTAACTCTTTGAATGGTTTCATAAGAGAATTTAACGCAAAATAATAATTTATAAAAATATGGAATAAAGATCTTTTATAAACATATTTTCAGCTTTAATATCATTCGAAATAAGCATACATATCTCCTGTTTATTAGATCATTTAAAATGCCTCTTTAAAGTATCTCCCAATATCAACAAGTCCTCCCCTTAGGCAAATGAATACAAATATCTAGGGTTAATTTTAGACGCAAAATTATTGCGTTACAAATATATCAAACAAAGCCATAGTAACTGAAATTTCGTTATTGTTACTCTAAAGACGTGAAACGGAATGTTTGCTCTAGGAATTTTAATGTTTATGGAAAATGCTTCAACTCGATGGAATATGGAAACTCAAAAACTTGCTCTAACTCATTTCCTTCTATTTCCAATTTGAAGTGGGGTT
>BGPR01024506.1:0-23165 GCA_013235015.1 Araneus ventricosus | reverse complement strand
TTTCTCAAATGTTATTTTCTTACTATCAAGTTCCACCTGGTAGCATTTGCTTGATGACCTTCAATTTTTCACATGTTACTATCAATAGCATCATGCAAAATCAAATTTCTAAAATAATCAATTCAAATTTTCGAAAATACTCAATAGCAGACTGCTCTTTGCTCATCATTTTGTATTTAACATTGTGAATTGAAGAAAATGTTTCAATATGCATTCTTTCTGATCAACATTATGTTAAATGTGCACACGGCGAGCAATTTTTGTTTGCGTGCTATTCACGTCTTTTGCGTGCATACCCCCATCCCCCCAACATATAACAAAAATTTTAATGCAGACTTGCATCTATCTCAAGAATGGTAAAATCCGATGCTGAAATAAGCGTTTCCATGGAAATGCGTCATGTCTGAGTCATTACAAAGAATGCACAACACTTTTCCACTGACATCAACATTTTCTATATTTTCTCCAACAGATACATCAGTTTCCTTTTTGCCACATTTTAAGTTAATTTTTTTTTCTAGCCAGTCACACTGGAATTTGTTCTTTTTATTTTATCAATGTCCTGCAATTTCGGCGGAATTTGTTCTTTTCATTTTATCAATGCCCTGCAATTTCGGACTATTGGCAAAGATAGTAACCATCCTGTTGATAGACAAACGTTAGGGAATGAAAACTAACAAAAATGAAATCGAAATAAATAACAAAAACAAAGAAAAATATGTTAAAAAGAAAGCGAAAATAAAATGGCCTTCTTCACAGAGAGTTAACGATCTTTTTTTCATGAAATTCTAATCAGAAGAAATTCATGGATGATTTCCATCCAATCAGAATTTATTCCGGATTCTGATTGGATAAAATGAAAGATGATTGGACAGAATGAGAAAGAAAAGAATAGAACCTTAAAGCCATTCCTCCCAATTCTGAACTTCGACCCCAAAGCGTGGCAAAATGCTGGTACATCACGCAGACGCAGAATGGCTTTCGACAGAATTACGCAATATCTTACGAATTCGAAACTCTTTCTCCTTAGAGACATACGCAAAATTTACACATGGCGTACAGTTTTTGTTTGCATGAGCAACCCGCCCCCCAACACATTAACAAAAATTTTAATGCAGATTTGCATTGATCCCAAAAATGATTAAATTCAATGCCGAAAAAGTAGAAATCCGCGTTTCCGCAGAAATGTGTCATGTCTGCAAAAAAGATTATAATACAAACTTAAGATTGTAGAATAAAGACTTTCTTCGAAGTTTCTAATCATTGCCCTTGCATTTGAAACATTGAACTTTTGCTAGAGAGTGATGCTTACATGTATGGCACATACTGCAGTTCATGGATTTTGATGATCGCTTTCTTTCTTTCAAACACAAACCACAAGCTCTTCTTCTCAAAGCTGGTCGCTGTTCACTTGCTTTCTCAGGATGTGATGTATGATTTAGACTCCAAGACATGGTAATGTCATAGGGCAATGGTCAGATATTTTGGGCTCGAGTAGAGAGGTGAAACTGAGGGCTAAGTTTTTCTAGAAAATTCTTTGGCTTGGTGGATTATTGGCAGGCTTATTACATATTAAAATTTTTTGACAATGTAAAATGAAATAATAAATCGACATAATGCACACTGGAAACATAATTACCAAACTGAGACGTGAAAAAAATTATTAAATTACACGAGCAGGCGAGAGGAGTAAATTTGACGACAGAAGGATAAAACAGTATGAACTCACCTTGAAACTCGGATAAACCCATTTAATCCTGAAGAGAGGGGGTCGCATGAAGGAATAGCAATGACCTTAAAACAGTTTTGACTCCGAATGTGAAAAGAGGCTTTGAAAAATCATGCTTGTCATAAAATTTGTGCAGGTGCGTCCGATGGAAGGTTAAGTAAATAAAAGCAAAACCTTTTTTAAAAATTAAATGCTTTTTCAGCTGAAGAATCCAATGCTCATAACTTTTAATTAACAAAGAATCTTAGTAAAACAAATGTTTAGCTGGTAAAACTGTAGCCTCCGGTACAGTCTTGTTTTCTGCCATTTTTTCTTGGCGCAACTCTGAGTGGTGTCAGCAACTTTTGTTTTGGGTGCGCAGCTGTCTTTTTATTGGTCTCTTGCATACGTAATGCCTGCAGCATTTCAAAAAGGAGAAATTGTGCACGCGATGCCTGCAGCATCTGAAGTGGGTACTGAGCAATTTTTTAAAACTTACAATAAACATCAGAGGTTTCACTTTCAACAAATCGGGAGCCTAGTAGCTATGCTTGTTCATTGAATGTTAGTGTGCTATAAGCACAGCCTGTGAACTGCGCGCTTAGCTGTAACTGTAGCGCGGTTTGTGTTTATGTTCAGAATCGAATGCTTGTAACCAGTCGTTGTTGTGAGTGCGTCAATAAATGTTATTTGTGTTAAAAAGCTGCCTAGTTACATAAAGCCTCAACACGCAAACAACACATGGTGGCAGCGGTTAATTATTTTTGAAGTTCGCGAACATTTTATTGCTAAAAACATCGTCGAACGAAGTTCGGTAGAACGAAAACGGAAGTAGGTATGGCAGCGTTGCATATAAATCCTCCGGAGAACTTTACATTTTCAACGCCTTGCAACTGGTCAAAATGGAAGATGAGATTCGAAAGATATCGGATTGCTTCCGGATTATCGACCAAAACAGGAAATGAACAGGTAAATTCTTTACCAGGGTGGCCATCATTTTTGCTGTTTCAGTTTCCCTGACTTTTCCCTGACATTTCCAGGTTTTACAAAAAATTTCCCTGACTTTTTTCGGAGGTAGCCCATCAACCATAGAAAAAAAATCACCTGCGCATTGGCCATACTAAGTATTCATTCAAGTCGGTATGGTTTGAATAAAAAAAAGCAAAATGTTTGAAAAAGAACATTTATTAAAAACTTTCAAACAATAAACCATAAAATAACTAATACATCTTTACAATGAACAATTCTACTGTACCAAATTCCAGATTTTTCTGATTAAAAATATAAACTTAAAAAATCTTTAGAACGATCCAAATCTCAATAAAAATATACGTTGCAAAATAAAACATAAAAAGGCAGAGGGAAAAAAATGTAAGAAAACGATTTTTTACTGATGTTTATAAATTAAAACACAGAAGCATAATATTCTGTCACACGAATGGAATCGAATAGTTTGCAAAAGAAAAAAAAGTAACTTTTTATTCCAACCAACTTCCTTCAATACGGCTCAAAATGGACAATATATAAAGAGAAATAAATAAAATAAAACATCAAAGACAAAAAAAGAGAGAGAAATAAAATTCGGGAAAATGGGGAAAAAACCTGAATTTAGCATTTAAAATTAAATAAAAATCTAATTTCAATTTTTTTAAAAGAAATTACTGTGGCATCAGCTCCCCTCTTGTGCTAATCCATGACTTTGCTAAATTTGATCTCATATGTCAAAGATCTGGGCGCGCATAAAGAACGGGGAAAAAAAAAAAACGAACATGCATACATAATACTAAAAAAAATTGTTCTTTTATATGTATGGGTAACGGCTGTCCCATACTTTAAAGATCCCATAATTTATCAAAATGATCAGTAATCATGTTTCCCAACACTCAGAGAAAAAAAAGCATACACAAAATAAACAAACAAAAAAATGCTGAAAGAAAATAATAGCACTAATTTTAAATACTTCATAATTCAATAAAAAGATCTCCAGAAATGGAAAAACAAATTAATTCTGGTATAACTCCTATTTGATATTAAATCATCATAAAAGCAGGTAGTAGTGTGAATACTAACTTGTAGACAGATAAAGAGAAATTTACGACCTCGTAAGATATCTGAATCTCTTGGACATATAGCCACATCCCGGTTCTTCTTCCATATCTGAGTGTGATCATACTCTAGATTTTCTCAAGAACATGCTTTTTTTCAGGTCTTTTTTTATATGTCATGTGCCTCATTGTTTTTATTTTATAATTGTATGTTACAATTACAGATACAGTTCTTATAAAAAAAATATCTTCATTTTGGCTTATTTTCAATGGGAAGACCCGACTTCACTGTCTAAAAGGGGGGGGGGGGGTGATCACTGACATTGCAGTACCATGCAACTTTGGTAATTTTTTTCTTGAAAATGGCATGAGACCCCATAGTTTTTTCTTTTCCATGTATTAGTACATATATTTAGCTACAAGATGGTACACTTCGTCTTTTTTGGCGATGGTGCTTTTTTGAGATAGGCCTAAATCTAAAGTTGTGGATTTTGCATTTTTCGAAAATTTCAATGGTTATATCTGCTAACAGCATCAATATCCCAGTAAAGTGCTAGGTCACATAGCTTGCCCTAATAGTGAACTTTCATATTCAGTAAAAAAAATATTGGGGGAAGGTTGCTTAACCAAGATTATAAGGACAGAAAAACGGCAAAAACTGTATTTTTCACTAACTTTGTTACAACATAACACTGAAAAGAAAGAATGCCCCATGGAAACAAGTGCATGTCTACAAGTAGGCAGTAGTATACTAATAGCATAGCAAAACAAAATTTTGGGATGTTGTTGCTTTCCTTAGATAAAGCACTTCAAACATACTCGCATTTCACTTTTAATGAAAAATGTAATGCACAACCTTGAACTTTGACATTTTCTACAGGGGAGGGAAATTTTTTTTAGGATCTCAAACTTGCACAGTATTCATTTTCCATAACCTACTTCAATATAAAAAAAATCAAGCCAATCAAAAAATACAACTATCACACATTGTCTGAAATTCAAAATAATGGCTCTTAAGCGCTAAGGATGATGACAATTTGCTTCATTGAAAATGCAAACAATGCTAATGATTACAAGTAGATTACAGACTATGGACATTTCAAAATTTTCCGCTGATAAAAATTAACTTCTGTGTTTCTAGATGCAAAAGAAATCATAAATTTCACCAAACCAGTCTAATAGCTTCCACCAATTTAAAACAGTATTAAGCACATCATGATATGCCAGCAATTTAATTTAATAATATGATTTCAAATTCATAAAGATGCTAAATTACTGGGTCTGGTTATAACCCCTAGCAAAGATTCTAATAATCTCTACAGAGTGTTATGTCTACTTTATATTTTAAGTGGTAGTAGGGTAGTAGGACAACATATAAAAGTACTTATCTCAAACAAAATAAGTTCTTTCATATGCAACACAAATGAATATAAGCACTTAGTTCATTTATTACATTTTCTGAAAATTCAGTTAGTATTTTAATATAGCATGCTTATGAAAATATTTCTCAGAAATAATAAATACTCATTTCAGTAATTTGATATATGTTATATCACAAATTTTCAATAAAAATTTGTACTCACCCCATTAATTACATATCTAACAGCAGATACAGGAGTGATGAAGAAAGCAGATACAGTTTCAATATCTATGGAAGCCTCTCAAGCAGTCCTTCATGCTTATTAACAAGGTGGACAACTTTTTTACAATGAAAAGTAGGGCACAAATAACTTGAAGAAAAAAATATCATGAATAAAAGAAATGTTTTAGCCATTGCAACAATAATACAGAATACACTATAATACGATAAATGCATAATAAAAACATTTTATATTGTAATTATGCTTATGTGCTTATTAATTATTATTTAAATGAATACTAAATGAGTACAACAGATCTGCTCATCATCGATGGAATATGGAAATTAACAAATTAGTCTCCAAATTTCTAGAAGGAGGACACTTTTTGAGGGAGGACAGAACTTACAAAAGGAAGACGATTGGTTACCTTATTATTTAGCCTAAATTTCTATTGCAAAGAGAGACTGCAGTTTGAAAATTTTGCAAATGATCCAGTTTTCATCCTATCATTACACTTCTCAAACCTCCATATGAACAAGTTGAGAATGCTGGTGCCTATAAATAAAATTAAAGCTTTACCTTTATAATGAAGGTCATATATAAGAAAACCATGCTAACTATAAAAATCAAATAATATTAGTTCAATCTTTAATCCTCTAGCAGCTGTGCCTATCTATGAGGTATTTAAATCATGCATCTTATTACATATTTATATCATGCTGTTTTGCAAAGATAAATGCATTTTTTATTTATATAACCTGTATTTATTAGCTTCATATTAAACAAAGATTATGTAAATAAAAATTACACTTACATTTATATAAGAATGACATAAGTATGTAGTACCATGCACAATATCAGTATCTCCTGTATACACTCCGACTACTGGCAGGTTTAACATTTAGCTCTGCATCTTATTGGAAGTAGGGGATAATAGCCATTGTTGCTTCAAATCCCATAACACAAATTCAAGTTCAAGTTCAAGTACTGGCAGGTTAACCTTGAAATAACTTGATCAAAAAATAAAAATATTTATTCTATAACAGCTCAACTCCCAAGTATACTAATAAATGTTTTTTCTTTAAAAGAAATACAGAAATCTTTGAAATAAAATTGAACTTAGATCACTAGTTACTGCACAAAAGAAATTTCTATTATAAGGCCATTCTCCTGTTATGCACAGGGCATTTGCAGACTTTTGAAGTATGTAAAAATAGTAAAATAAGATATGTATTCATTTTGTTTTGCAATTGAATTCAAAACCAGGACTGGTTCTCAAATTTCAGGTAGAAAAAAAAATAATAATTACAGCTTAAATACTTAAAAAATTATTTAATAAGCTCGTTATGCATGGGACTCAGAAAAAAAATTAATTTCCATCTTGACTTCTATATGTCATAAACTCTGTGAATTTAGAACTTGTATATTGTCATTATATATTTTTCCTAACAGCTAAATAGTACCTTTATTCAATTATGCTACATTTTTTGTCAAATACATTATTCAATAAAATTTAAAATTTATTTAATCTGTGTATGCATAGGACATACCTAATGTTATGCATGGGACATGTCTGAATTTTACTCCATCACAGCAGTAGGAATTCAAAAATTATGATGGCAATTATATTTCTAATGAAATAAAAACTACTATATGTAACAGTATATAATTTAAGTGAAATTTTGAAGAAAAAAAGTTATCTATTTTACTTAATTACATATGTACTTTTTAATGTGGCCATTACATAATTCATAATATTTACTATATACATAATATGGACTATTTTTAACTGGAAAGTGGCAACACTAATTCATAAAAATGATTAATTATTAAAAATGTACTGAAAATGACCTAAAATTAAAATGTACTGAAGATCTTTCTAATAATGTTTATTAGAAAAAATGAAGATGCAAAAATAAATTGCCAAGTGAAAGAGAAATGCATTGGGGAAGTTTTGGATTGTATGTGTGACTACTTTTCAGCTATAAGTTCTCATATAAACACCAAAAGAATACAATTTCAAGAATTCGAAAATGATAAAAATTCCCCATAATCAAGAGTCTTACAGTTGGATTTTGCCATGAACTATAGTTGCTCATACCAGGATGAAGTCCAGAGTGCACTTTGGACATGAAAAAGCATAAGCCTATTTACAGCTGCAGTATTTGTACATGGAAAATGTAATACTTACTTAATATTTTCCGACACTTCTGAGAAGAAAAAAAAATACTGCAAGAGCTTTCATTGAATATATTTATGAAGAAATTCAGCCAAATGCAAAGGAAAACAATTTTTTTGAAAAGATAATATGGACAGATGGCCCTTTATCCGAGTTTAAAAATAGATACATGACCTTGCTGCTACAAGACCTTAGCATTAAATTCAAAAAAACTTTCCACTGGAAATATTTTGTAACGACCCACGGAAAAGGTGAGGTGGATGGAATTGGTGGTAAGGCAAAATGCTTGGTACGAAATACTGTCATGTCAAAAAAATCAATTGCCCCAATTGTACAGTCAGCAGAAAATTTTGCATATGTTGTTAAAAAGGCTATGTCATATACAACAGTGTGTGGGTTAAAGCAAAAGCAATACCGGTCATTTCAAAAGGGCACGGAATGAAATGTTCACCTTCTTCTGGTTTAGAATTTTTTACAAATGCTATAACACCAATAAAACAAAATGTTGATACCATGCCAGTTAACACCGTAAATATTTCGACAGGAAATTGGGTTGCGGTGAAGTTTATATGCTGGAGAAGTTACACAAGTTTTAGGTAATGAATTCTGCCCTGGAAAATTTTGGAAAATGGCCTAAATGAGATGATAAAATGTTCTACAACATGAGTGAAGTCATTAAAGTAATTCAGCCACCTACAGTTATAAATGCTCGTGGAGTTTTTGACTTTCCAGATTTTTAGAAAAATCTATGTTATGCATGGGACATGAAAACAAGTACTAATATTTAATTTAATATTCAACTTGCAGAAAATTTCTTTACAGTATAAATTGGTACTGAGAAAAACAAATGTGAAAGATAGAAAAAAGATCATGCTTTTGTGTTATGCACGGGACATCCAATTTTTGTTCAAATAAACCGTCATTTTTTGAAAAAAAATTTTGTTTTTCTTTCATTACTAAATAAGAACATTATGTAGATATATTTTTAAAAAAAAGAAATTGAAATGCAACAATATTTTTCCAATTAAGGAAAAACATGTAAATATGTTGATTTTAATGAGAAAACTTAAAAATTATGCTTACTTTCAACAATTGAATCCATGTCAAAAATTTAGTTAAAACAAATATTTCATCTCATTTCCTAAGGTTTAACTTATATACTTTAATATTGCATAAATAAAAAAGATATACAAGTAAAATAAAAAATTAAGGTTCAGGAAGGTTTACAGTGGAGAATAGCCCTATAGGATGTAAACAGGGAAATATCAAGAAACTGCTTTAAAAGGTACAAAAAAGTGGAGAATTTCTAAAGAAATATATTTTTAAATATATTTCTTAAATATTTATTAAATAGGGTAGATGCTCCAGTTTTGACCACCTTAAGAGAAATTTTGAAATGGAAATTTCACAGTGGATGACTGTTTAAAAGTAGGTATATTAAATCATACTTATACTATTCTTTAGTAAATTCTATTGGCTTTCTGCTAGTTATAAAATTTTTCTGAAGAATATTTTAGATTTACAGTTATGAATTTTTAAATAAATTAACCCCATTTGCACCAGTTTTGGCCACACTAATATTATATTTTTAACAGACATTTTAATGAATTTTAAGTAAAACTAAATCATTTTTATGCAATATATATTTTAGTACATTATTTCTGTTATTTTAAATATGATTTTTTTATGAATTTATAAAGATATGTAAAATTTGCCCAAGCTGATTTTAGCTGCAGATTTCAATTTTAGAAAAAAGAAACAGGAATGCAGAAAACTATAATTTTATTTGGTTGGTAAAATACAAACTATATATACCCACATAATTTTTTTTGATAAAATATGAAACAAAAAATGGGGAGAGGAATAAACTTACATTGCAAAAGCATAGCATTTTTTTTTAAAATCTTACAAATCAAGAATTTGCATTATTATACTCACTAAAAATATCCACAAATATGTAATTTTATGATTTTTAATTGTAACATTAATCAAATTCATCAGAATCATTTTTAAAATTAGAGCAATCCATGCATACAAAAGAATATTCCTCATCACTCGAGTCAGGTTCCTCAAGTTGAAATTTTCTAACATTAAATGTGAGGTAAACATTCAAAATGGAGATGTTTTTGACATTCCATTTTGAATGGCCTTAACTGTATTACCAACTTTAGATGGCGAGTAGCAAAATTTTTTATGGAAATGCTACCCGCCTTCTTATTTTTAATTAGAGCCTTTACTATGTAAAATGAAAACAAACAAAACTAAATCAGTTACTTTTATTTCAGAAACAAAGTTATATCAGTTACTTTTCATTTTAGAAACAAAACTGAATCAGTTGCTTTTCATTTTAGAAACAAAACTGAATCAGTTGCTTTTCATTTTAGAAACAAAACTGAATCAATTGCTTTTATTTTAGAAATAAAATTAAGTTAGTTTATTTTATTTTAGAAATGAAACTAAATTAGTTGATTTTATTTCATCCAGATATTCTTAAATTTATGTAATGGCTAAAAACACAATAATGACGTTATGTGGTTAAAACTGGAACATGTAGTGCTCCACTTTTGGCCACCTCCATGGCCAAAACTGGCACATATAGTCAATTTAAAGTACCAGTTTTGGCCACCACCCATTTAATCTTAAAAATAATTAATTTTGATATAAAATCAGAATAAAAAAAAAGCTTATCTCATGAACCCTAAGGGTAGCCAGTTTTAGATTAATCATTTAATTCTGAGAGCTTCATGATGAAAAACTGCAAATACTTGTTCCTTAACAAAAACCTTAACAGTTGCGAGTATACAAAACATGATCATGCATTTAATTTTTTTTACAAGTCACTTGTTTGAGAAAAATGAACCAATCGGATTGAAAATAGTAAAATAAGGATTGTTTAAAGTATTGGAATGCTTCTTATTAGTTAATTTGAAATTACTGGTTATTGGGAAAACAGATCCAATGTGGCCAAAACTGGAGCATCAACCCTATATTCTTCTATTATGAGATATCGAACAGTACCTTTTTCTGTAATTTTATATCCTTAAGGGAAATTGTATGCCATTTTCTTTATTTCTGTCTTCTTTCCTGTTTCAGTTCTAATCTGAGCCAATGTAAAATTCAAATAAAACTGATAATATGTATAAAGAACCCAGATTTAAGGAACTTCTGAACCCAGAATTTACATTAACAATAAATTGACAAAATGATTAGAATATATATAATTTAAACTTATCCTTTAACAGTTTGGGAAGTGTGCATCTTTCAAATTAAAAGAAAATGTAATTCTAACTCGAACATTAATTTATAAGGAATTGGAAAAGAAGAGATACCTAATATTAGGGAACAGAAACTGCTTTTACTTTTAAATCAGCTCCAAAAATGGTTAAGATTGTGCATCTATTATTATTGAAATAAAAACAAATGTTTTGAAACAAAAATGAGACTTGACTGACTTGAATTTGTGTTACCGGATTTGAAGCAACAAAGGCTATTATCCCCTTCTTCCAATTAGATGCCGTACTAATCATTCCAAAAAAACGGAGCAGGTAGTTCCATAGCAAAGAATAAACCAGTCCTTGACAGTATTAAATCCCCCATCAGCAGACTCCTTATCGATAGGCACTATTCTAAGGCTCCGCAGAACAAAATGGGGGTGGAAAGGGGGAAAGCAATTGAGAGGTTTCTCCTGCTGTATGGTTGTACGCATGGATTACGTTTTCGCCAACAAGCGGAGCATTTATACATATCCGCCAAGTTAAGTTATTTCTTCTTCAGACGTATGAATGTGCGGATGTTTGTGGCGTGGATGTGGATGAGTATGTTACGCACACACGATCACGTTTTTTAAAAATATTATTCGGTTTTGTAATGCAGATTTGATTTCTGTTAAACAATTTTTAGAACCTTTAATAATCTAAATGTTTACATAGAGATTTAAATTGTCAGCTATACGAATTTATTAGATTCCGGTGTTGTGTGTGACAATTGGTGAGCACGTTGAATTTTCGGAAAAAAGGATACTTTTTTTTGTATTAAAACAATAAAACTGTAAGTGGGATTAAAAATATGTTCAATATATTATATTATTTATTATCTGATTAAGCTATTTAAAATGTCAGTTATACGAATTCATTAGATTCGGATGAAATTGCGTGTGACAACTAGTGCGCACGTTGAATGTTCGAAGCATTTTCGAAAAAAAGGACACCTTTTCATTGAAAACAATAAAACTATAAGCGGAATTAAAATATGTACAATACATTATCTTTTTTTATTATCTGATTAAGCTATTTAATTTAGTAGTGAACTTCCTTAAATAATTTAGTTTGGTTAGTAACAAGAGATTAAAAATATCTTTTTGTGTAAAATAAGTGGTTACTTAATTTTACACAAAAGGATATTCATACTGTAGTTTGATGATAGGAAAACAATGATTTCCAAACATAAGTAAAATTTTTGTTAATAAAAGAACTTTACTGATTTGAACAATTCTTTAATAAATGCAGTATTGGATTTAATTATGCCAATTACAACTTAATTTCATCATTCTTTTTTTTTTTTTGAATACTCTCTTATCAAACAAGAAAGATGTTTGTAACTGAGTGCTGTTACTGTTACTGGAAATAAATTCAATTTTTAAGGAATTTAACTGCATTTCCACATATTCACAAGTTTGCAAAATATTCAATTTATCTTAATTTTTCTCGTGAACAAATTATTAAAAAAGTTTTACTTCTTTTAATTGAGGGATTGTTGAATGCATGTTTTATTTCAATTTTAGTTGAAACTCCTAAATATTTTATTTTTAACTGCATTTATGAAAGAGAATAATAGCTTTAGTAATTTTCTATTTGAAGCATAATAATATAAATTATAACTCATTTTGCAATATTCTTAATGGAGCCTTAAAAAATTTTGCTGGTTTTGCATTTAGTGACTTGTTTCAAGTTTGATAAAAATCGAAAATGATAAATAAAAAATGTCCTGCTTTAACAATTCATATTGCAGAGAAATTATTTACAGTATAACCACACTCCTACCCTCTCCTTTTTTTCAAACACATTCAATTACAGCATTCTAAAAGGGGTAAAAAAACAAAGGTTTATGAGATATATTATTACACTATCGAATGTACCCACAGGTTAATTCTATTTAGGAAAATATTAAATTAATAGCAACTATTTTCTGTCAAGTAAACATTTCAAAATTTATACGAAAGGGAGTTGATAGCTTTTATTCTTCATCAGCAGAAGTAGAAGAAACATTGTGGGTATACTGATTTGTTTCCTTTTGCGGATATTCCAGCCATAGCAATTCCTAAAAAGAATTTAGTCATAGTAAAACCCAAAGCAGGAATGAGAAATGGAAAAACCTTTACTTTTTCCTGATTCCCATTACCCTTTCATTGCAGACAAAAAGATTTACACTGCAGAGATTTTTCTCCTGACACAAGATGATACATTGGAAAAAGGCTCTTGTATAATATTGATGCTGATAGTTGTTCGGACACGGAAAATCTTAGTTTTTCTATGATAAGCTAATTAGATGAATTAAAGAACATACTACATTTAAGATGTTCAATTTCCAGTTAAATTTAATACATATAATCTCTATCAGAATGAAGTTGGATTTGTTTGGCAGATGAATTAATCATATTTAATTTTTCAACCAAAGTAATATTAGAATTATGTTATAATATACTGCCATTCCCTTTACTTGTTATAAACTGTCATAATTAAATCCTTATGATAAGCAATAAATAACTTGCATATTAAAATGAAACAAAGCAAATGTTTGTTATTAAATGAGCGACTGTAAAGACAAGAGTTTCTTATTTTGTTCCTCAGCATTTTTAACAATATCTTCTCAATTAATGTTGCTTTGTTTTCTCTAACATTAAAGGTTGACTTGCCTGCTTATAAATGTGATATTCACATTTCAGTACTTGAATTGCTTTTTAGGGTCTATTCAAGTGAGATGATCCATTTAAGTTTTTGGCATAAAGACTTTCTTTAAAAACTCTTTCAACTTTTATTTTACCAACAATTAATTTAAAGCTACATATTTTTGTCCTGCAATAGCTAATGAATTTCTGTTCTAAGAACTGTAATAATATCTTGTATAACATATTAACTGCTAAACTAAATGATGAGGATTTTATGAGAAAATTAACCAAATAACTAACTCAATGTTTAGTTTGATCTCTTAAAAACCTAAACTTTTATTTGCATCATCAAAGTTTAGATAACTCATGATAGAAGAGTTTCTTTCTAAAATTTATTATCGATGTCCAACAGTTGAAAATTTTACACTTCAATAATTACTCAAATATAAATTGTTTTAAAATTTTTCTTAAGGTATGAATTTGACTTTAATTACAATAAATAAATAAAATTAGCTGTAGATATTCTGATTACTGCTTAAACGAGAGAGATTTTTTAAAGGGTTTTTTCCTCTTTAAGACTTTTTCCTGTCTGCATTTTAATAATTATCATGAGCTTTCAGGCGTCTAAATCCAAGTTAGCTCTTTTCTTTTATTGTTAGAAATAAATATCAGACAGAATTTTCTTTTATTTTCAGAAGTAAATATTTTTTTTAAAAAAATCAATTACTCATGCAAATATCAAAGCCTTATGCATATATTCATTTGTGTCAGTTAACTGATACATCAATAAAAGGAAATACATTTGTAACAGCCCATAAATACTGTTTAATTATTATTTTAACAAATTCACACAAAAAACTTCCATAAAATATTTAAAATAACTTTTTTGTTTGTACATGAAAGAAATCGATGATATATAATTCAAAGAAAATTATGTTCAATTCCTCATATCCTTTTCATATACATACATTTCTCACTTACAGGTAATTTAAATAATTTCAAATATTATTTTTGATTACTTACAATATTAGTTTACAAACAAAATTGACATTTCAATAAAACTTTAATAAGGATAAAGCCCATATATCTTCAGCCAGTGAGTGAAATTTTTTTTGAAAGAAATGAGTTTAAAAACATTAAAAGTTTCAAACTTTAAGTTCAATTTTCAACAAAGTTTTTTACTTTTGAATTTAATTGTTGACACATCTCTGGGAGACGTAATCTTTGTTTGTGGAGGATTTTTTATCTCTTTTTACAGAAATTGCAGATCCACTGCTGCTTTGATCATTTCTAAAAGTGGACACATTCCCAATGGTACTACTGATGACAATACTTACTTTTAAATTTAAACATAATTCCAGATTTTAAATAAAGATAGCCTTTATGAATTCATTTTTCATTTCAATTTTAGTTGAAACTCTAAATATTTTATTGCAAATAATATTAATAAGAGAGAATGCCTCGAGGAAGAAAAAAAGCCCTATTTGAAGCCTAACAGTATAAATTTTAACTCATTTTGCAATAGTCTGAATGGAATCAGAAAAAAATTTAAAAGACTTTGTATTCAGTTAGTTGATGAAAGTTTAATAAAAATGTGAAATTATAAACAAAAAAATGCCCTGCTTATTAATCTTTAACAATTCATACTACAGAGAAATGTTTTACATTCTAGCCACACCCTTAGCCTTTCATTTTTTGAAATACATAATAGAAATTACAACAGTGGGGGGAAGCATGGGTTATGAGATATACTACTTTTACACTATAGAATTGACCAATTAGTTAGCGCTTTTTATTGAATTATATTTAATATTAAAACTATCTTCTGGTAAGTATTTGTCCTTGAATAATAGTAACAGAAATAAAAGGAATTTTCTGGGAAGTAGCATTGTGGGGGGAAACTCGTTTTCCTTCTGGGGAGGTTCCAAGAAGTCATAAAACCCAAAGAAAGAATGTGAAACGAGAAACGGTTACTTTCTCCTGGCAGATGAAAGAATTTACACTTCACAACAGGAATTTTTCCACACCTGCAAGATAATAAATACATGGGGAAAAGATTCTCCTATATCATTGATGCTTATAGTAGTTATCTTACTAGATCAGTGGTGCGAAAACTATATTCATTTCCGACCCATTAGTGTAAAATTTTGTCGCGACCCCCAGACCACATTTTTTTTTTTTTTTGCCTTATATTTTTTATTGTCAAATGAATTTTTTGAATTTAGTGACCCACAAAAATTTTCTCGCGATCCACGGTTTGCGCACCACTGTACTAGATAAATAAAAAGATACGATTCAATTTCCAGTTAAAGGAAATATGCATCTAATTTCATTATCAAAACGAAGTTGGATTCGTTTGTCAAATGAATTCCTCATCTTAAAAATATTTAAATCAAAGTACTTTATTTCTTATTATCTGTTACAATTAAAAGGTTCTCTGAATAGCAATAAATAACTGTTGCATAAGACTTATTATAATGAAACTAAACAGATATTTGTTATTGAATGAGTAACTGTGTTGCCTTAGAAGTCAAGTAGTGCTAAATAAATTTTTATTCGTATTGTTTTCTATTCGTACATTGCGGAATTGAGGGACATTCACACTGTTTTCTATAACTCTTAAGTTATTTGACTTATTAGAAATTTTAAAGACAAAAGTTCCGTATTTTTTCTTCTCTGCTTTTAACAGTTTCTTCTCAATCATTGCTGCTTTGTATTCTCTTTAATTTTCCTAGTTTTGATATGTAACATACATATTTCAGACCTAAATTGCTTTTCTGGATTAATTCAAGTAAGACGATCCATTTTAAATTTTGACTTAAGGAATTTTTTTCTTTAAAAAGTGCGTCAGCTTTTATTTTACCATCAATTAGTTTAAAACTGCATATTTTCCAACACAACAACCAATAAATATAACATAGTTACTGTTAACATAAATTAATTTATCACTGTGGCAGTCTCACACTAAGCAGTGACGGAACGCTCGCGATAGGGTGACACAGATCGCGATAGTTTTTAAAATTTTTTCTTAATTATTTTTCGGAGGTAGGAAAAAAAAGCGTGCCGAAACAGCGGTCCAGCTTCACTGCACCCCTGTAATTGATGAGGATTTTAAAATAAAATTTGTATATGCCACTTTCAGATTATCATTGTAAAAGTATAAGTTTGATAAAATGAGGTCAGTGGCGAATCCAGGATTTGGGTCTGGGGGTGGCTGAGGTCCTAAAAATTTTGTATCGTCGTGACGAATATCCAACCTCATGGCTTATGTAAACCAAAACACTTTAACTTTATAGACTTTACTCACCTGACAAAAAGAATCATAAAGAGCAATATAATACTTTCGATAATTTAATGAAAATTATAATGAAAAAAACTAGTCAAAAAATGTCTTCGACCCCATTAACGCTACTAGTACAAATGGAATGACTAGAAAAGTAGGAAAACTTTCGAGCCTGTCAAGCCAGAAAGCAATGCTGACATGTTTTTATTATTTTTTTAAAGGGAATTAAGAACAAACAGTTGTAATTATTTTAAATAAAATCACGAATTCTTGTTTATCTCTGGGCTGAAGCCCCATAGGCCCCTTCCCGGATTCGCCACTGAATGAGGTCCAAACAATAAAATTTATTCGCACGTCACTTGGCTTTGCCCTAATTTCCTTATAAGCATTCCTACTTTGTTTGTATAAATAATATCTTAGCACATTCATAAAATTAAAACTGTTTTTAAAAGAAATATTTTGAAAGAATGTCTTTGTTTACTTATTCCCTCTAAGGCCGTTAGCCAAATGTTCACTTATTCTGATATTTGATAAATGGACAAAAAAAATTATAGGTTAAGCCAACGCATGCGTTGTTATAAAATCCTAAATCTATTTAGGATTTTAAAAGCACAGTTGAGTCTCGGTAATCCGGACTGGATGGGACCGGACCCTGTCTGGATCCCCGAAAGGTTGAATTAAACAGAATTTGCCTTAAAATGCACGTAATATAAGTTTTAGATGGGTAAAACTATGAAAACTAAAATTTTTTTTCATAAATACATGCGACTTTTCCTACAGCTTAGTAACAAAATGTACGCATTATTATTTTCGTACTGACCTCCCACTAAAATTAGTATGCCTTGCTTTTTTCTTTTAAATCTTGTCCGGATTAGCAGAACTCTACAGTATTACAGAGAGAGTTGAAGAAATAATTTTTAAAAGAGAAATTATCTCTTCAACATGTTTCCCTGCGATTATAAACAAGCATAAGCATACTCTTGAAGCGAATGCACCTTTTGATATCAGATAATTTATTTTAATCTTTTCATGGACTACAAAGTATAAAGTAATAGATTTTGAGTTAAAATCTGTTGGTATTGCTTTGTTTGTACACCATTTTTCTGAGATCGTCCTCGAATATATAAAAATTAGATAAACTAAACAAAAATTAAAAAGTAACAAAAAGAAAGAAAAAAGTAAAGACAAAAAACAGCAAATTTAGACAAAAACGATGACAATACATCTTTAAGCGTACGAAAGCAACAGCCTCAAGTGATTGCATCAACAGAAGGTTGAAACGATAATATTTAAAACACATAAAAATATATAAAAATGAATTTCGAAAGTAAAAAATGTTCAAAAAGGAAGAAATGAATAAGGAATCGAATGGTAAACTTTATCGAAGACCACTCACCATAAAGATTCCAAAATTAGACAAGATTTTCTGTCAAGGGTAAGATTATAAATCAAAATTATACCCTTTGTGGCCTGAATCCCGTCCAAAATCAATATTTGAATCATTTTGACGAATCAAAATGCACAATCCTTAAAAAATCAAGAGGTACTAGAGAGTGTGTTAACCCTAACACTCTCTGCCGAAATCTTAATTTAATCAGAACGACGCCAAATATACATGGAAGCAACAAAAATTAAAGCTAGCACGTAACTCCCTCTATGGAAAAATTCTAACTAATTAATCAAAAAAACTAATTTTACAGTTTTAGCAATTAAGTGAAAAAAAACCATTAATATAATTGAAATTTTTATAACTCCTTTTTAAAAACTATTAATATTAATGAAAGAATTTGGAATCCGTTGTCTTTAAGAATATTTTTAAATTATCTAAAGCTTTAACTAATTAGAATGGTTGTTACATGTACTGTTATTCTATTAATTTTGAGAAAAAATTAATTCCCTAAAAATTTTATAATGAAAGATTTGTATGAAAATTACAAAGTATTATAGCCTTAAAATTAAACTCATTTCTTTTATCAAATAAGCCAACAGATATACCTGAATTTAATATTTCAATTTCCATATCTAAAAAATTGCATTTGTTAATTTCTGTATTGGTTTTGTTTAATTTAAGCTCTTCTGGATAGCAGTTATAAATGGAATTAAAATTATCATAATTAAACACTATAAGGTCATCAATAAAACGAAAACCATAAATAATTTCATTTTTAATTAATTCCCTCTCATATGAATGTAGAAAGATGTTTGCCAATGCACTAGAATAATTGCAACCCATAGGGATACCAAAAACCTGTTTATAGTATTCAATTCCGTTAAAGAGATAGTTTTCACAAATATTAACTCTGCAGATTTCTATCCATTTATTTTTTTCTATTAAATCAGTGTTTAGGTATAAATCATAAACATTTGAGCAAACTTCAATTAGTTTATTGTGTGGGAGGCTAGTAAATAGATTTTCAAAATCAAATGTATTAATGTTATAAATTTTATTATCTTTAATAAAATTTAAAATTTTAGTGTTGTTATCTATAATGAAGTTCTCTTCTTCTTTGATTTTTTTAAGAATAATTTTTAGAAATTTAAAGAAAAATTTACTTAAATGATAGTTGTAACTTCCAGTGCTACAAGTAACAAATCTGAATTTTAAAGGATTTTTATGATATTTGATAGTAGGGAAAAGGTAAGGATAATTTAGATTACTGATTTTAATTTTAGTTTTTTTAGCTAGTGCAATAATTCTTTTATCCAGTTCTTTTTTTCCAAATTTAATTGTTTGATATGTTTTATTTGAGTTATATTCATTAAGCAGAGTGTCTTTGAAGTGTAATTTACACATTAAGCAAAAATTATTTCCTGCCTTCTCTACTGTTGTTACAATAAATTTATCTTTAATGAATTCAATTTCTTTTTTAAGATGCTTGTTGAAAAAAATACCTCTATTAATATTAATATTATTATTTTTATAAATTCTATTTTTTGTTTCCAATAATATACGTTGTTTCCATTCTCCAAATCCCTCAATTGGCCAATGATATTTCCTGGCTATATTAGCAATGAAAACATCCAAGTCTCGATTAATGGAATTAATTATTCTATTATGACTAACCTTATTTCTTAACCTAAATTTAGTTCCCTTACTCATGATGTCTCTAAGATATTTAGATTTAACAATATTCAAATTACCCGTAATAATATGTCCCTTATCTAAATCAATAAATTCCCTAAGATCTGCTTCATTACAAAAACAGTGTGTATTGTTTATTTCATTTAAATTTTTACAATAATAGTTATAGTTACAAGCAAGCTTCGAGCTATGAAATTTGGGAAGAACATTCTTTGTAGGATGGGAATATGCAACTCGGAGCCGTGTTTTTTTTTTTTTTTTGAAATTTAGTAATTAAAAATTAAGCGAAATGTTGTCGTTTTTCCTTAATAACTTCCGAAAATATAACAGCACAAAAATCATTTTTAAACCATCTGAAAATGCAAAAAAATCATCTTTTTAATTATATCAATTAAGTTGCCATAAAATTTTTACTTTCTCGTATACGAAGTATACAAAGAGAAAGTATTGTAATCGTCAAAAAATTCGAACTCGAGATTTTGACGGATCTCTACGTTTTAGACCTCCCTGAGTCCGAAAAACACAATTTTGGAATTATGTCTGTGTGTGTGTCTGTCTGTGAACACGATAACTCGAAAACTATTAGAGCTACAGGGATGAAATTTGGTATGTGGTCTTTAAACATAATTTGTAGGTTTCTATCAAATTTTGGACAAAATCCGTCAACGGGAAGTATGTCTATTTGTATGTCCGCGGTCATGTGAACGCTATAACTCAAAAACTTGAATAGCTAAATGGATAAAATTTGGTACACAGTTTTATCGTTATGAATGTAGGTCCGTATAAAAGTTTGGGCCAAATGGGTCAAAAAGAGGCGTTCAAATTGCATATTCAATTTCTTTTAATTCGATTCTCATGCGCATGCGTATTGGTAGCAATCTGTTGTTGTTGTAAATTTTATTTACAACAATAAATAATGTTTTCAAGCAAGCATAAATTGTTAACAATTTTTTTATTGTTGTAAATCAAACCGATCTCATTATTTCAGCGCTTTTGCAATTGTTACGGTGGTGGTAGTATAAATTGTTTTCTTGGGAATTCAATTCCAAAGCAGAATTTTCGCTTTAGTATTCATTGCATTGCCTATTTTATCGCACCTGCTTCAAAGTAATATTTTTTTGAAGCGTGGCAACAGATATTTGATTTCAGGTTTGTTTGTTTTTTTGTTTTACTTTCTCGTATACGAAGTATACAAAGAGAAAGTATTGTAATCAAAAAAAAAAAAAAAAAATCGAACTCGAGATTTTGACGAATCTCCACTTAGAAAGTATACGAGAAAGTTTAGGGGAGACCACTCCCGCTGGTTTCTTTAATTTTAATAATCTTTTTAAAATATTTTTGGCATAATTTACAACAATACTTTTCATTGTTGCAACGCAATTCAAAACCATTTTCATTGTTTTAACAAATATTTAATTGCGTGTTTCTCTTTCGTTGTTGAAAGATGAGGTAAGTACATTTTGCTTTCATATTTTATTTCATGACATTTTTTTTGGAATCTGTAAAGAAAGCTCTCCGAAATATTGCTTAGCTTGCATTATGAAACATAAGCTGAAAGGTTATGGTTGCTATATTTTTATTCTTTTTTCAGCGTGTTTTAATCCAGTTAACACTCCCCTGACCATAAAATGTGCTGCGTCATTTTAATGTTGAAATCAAATGCATATTTTACAAGAAGAATAAGAAAGTGAAAATAGTGCCGACGACGTGGAATTAGAGGTTCTGGACGGCCAGTTATTTGACTTCATTAGGGACATTTTTATAGACAATGAACAGAATAGGTACAAGATCACTAATAAAACATGGGTTAAATATTTACCACAATCTGAAGTTTAAAATTACGTTGTTAAGAGAAACCTGAATATAAAATGATTCAAGATTGAATTGAAATCATATTCCTGACGAACAAGCTGGTCGCAGAAGTCGGCTAGTTTACAATATCGGGAGTGATAATTGAATCAGCAGTTTATAGAAAGGGATCGAATCAGAACTGTTTTATTTAGGAAATAAATAAAAAACTTACTATTTTTTTCTTATTTATTGTTTGTTTTAACCAAACTCTTAAATTATATTTTTTACGTCAATGGTTTATTTAGTGATTTTCGTTCCTTTTTTGCAACTGACATTGAACGCAGGGGCGGATTTACATGATTTTTCTCCCTAATCCAAAGTGCATAATTCTGCGCCCCCTCCCTCCCACACTCAAAAAATTATTTAACACCTGGTTTATGCTGAGTATTGAAGAAGGAAACATAACATGCCTTCTGCATGTAACTGAGCAAGATAACACAAACTGTACAGATGAGTGGCGTAAATGCATTAGTCAAATTGTTATTTTAATGCATAAGAATTTAAAAAGCAATACTTTATACTGCCTTTTCAAATATTATTGACAATTATTTGAAATTTACAGTACTTTTTAATTTGGTTGGCATTTCTTCTGTGTATACATTGCTGCGCCCTAGGCCATGGCCTAGGTTGGCCCAATGGGAAATCTGACCCTAAATGAGCAACTATATGAGAACACATTTTGTGCGCGTTTCGATATGTTGGCGTTTTTTCCTTGCTTCAAACTGCTGATTCAATTACTGTTCCATATCGAAAATCTTTAAACTGCAGAATTACAATTTTCAGAAATATGAAGACATAATACAAATAAAAACGATAACAGCCATTTTCCTGGATCGTAAGCAACTTTCTCTCTCTCTCTCTATATATATATATATATATATATAAACATTTACGTTAAAATTTCTTAAGTGGAACTTTAAACTCCCCAATACTTTTTTTTTCAATTTGTAAAAATATTTTAGGATGCTGGGAAAATTTTACTTAGCAATACACAACATTTGCCTCGTATTGATATGCTACGCAAGACATTATAACTTTTTTTTATTTGTTTTCTTTTATTCAAATTAAAAGAAATTATGATATATGACTTTCATTGCTGGAGTTTTGAATACTCTCATATGGCGTTTAAGAGTAGTTAGCTTTATAATAATTATTTCGCATTTTCCATAAGGATAATATCATTTACCACTTTTCTTATTTAATTTCTTAGCGTTGAAGGTGTACTTATATATATTTAATACATTTTTCCGTCACATTTTCCATTAAAATATTGTATGAAATGCGAATCCTTCTTTACAAAAAGCAGATACAACTGTATGCCCTTCTCTCTTCATAAAACATTTTTAACGTAGGACTACGTTCCTCCCATTGGGGTCTCGGGAAGGAATTTGATTCACACGCCAAAACGCCACAAAAAACGTTGTATGGGAGATCCTCTACATCTCAGTAACTACATATGTTAAAAACATAACTAATGCCTTATTTTAGAGATAAAGGGTAATAACGGAAGTTGCAAAAAAAAAAAAAAAATGAAAATCGGAATTGTAGTTCAG
>BGPR01024505.1:0-23166 GCA_013235015.1 Araneus ventricosus | reverse complement strand
GAAGATATGAATGAATTAGAATAATAATAATAGAAAACGTAAACTAATATAACCAAAACAAAATATTTTTCCCGGCTCTAAATGAAATTTTTTAAATATTTTTTTATATAAATTTCAAAAAATGTCATTTTTAACTATTTTTGGGGCATGAGAAGATATTAAAGGATTTCATTAAAAAAATGTATGTAAACTAATAAACCCAAGCACAATTTTCCTACCCCGCGCCAGAAATAATTTCGAAAAAAAATTTGCAAATTTTCATAAAAATTTCAATTTTTAACTATTTTGGGGGCTCTTGGGGCACCGGAAGATATAACTGGATTTCAATAAAAAATATATAAACTAATATACTTAAGAGACAACTTTCCCACCGCACGCCAGAAGTAATTCCCCTAAAAAAGTTTTCCTATACTTTTCAATCGACCCTAGTGAACCCCATGTGTCGTTTGTTGTGAGAGCATGCTGTGTGTGAAACCCATCTTGAAGGGTTTATATAATTTGTGTGTTAAGAATATCAATTTGTGTGAAGCAAACTGGGCGCTTCTTCCTTGAGCGTAACACTGGAATAAATTTTAATATCTCAAACACTTCCTACATTCGCTCTTTTTTGTTTGTTTGTTTGTTAGTTCTAGACCCATTAAATTAAAAGAAAAATACATCTCATCGGATGCTTTTTTATAAAGTATTTTGGTAATCACTCAAAAAGTGTCAAATTACTTAAAGCTCAGCCTCCATTTTTCCCTTCGAATTAAAGGACTTGCCAAATCCAGTACATAATACTTGTATCAACTTGACCCTTAAATGCCCAGTGTTGCCTTTAAGCAACAGACCCAATTTTGTCTTCTAAAATCTTGAGAATAAGAATGAAGCTCTAATGTCTGCTGTGGCCAATACAATAAATATTGAAAATTTTATTAAATTAATTTACAACATATAGATGGCAGCCTGAATGCTGACAAAGAAATAAAAATAAATTCATGTTTTTCACTTGAGGCTGCATCATTTTAGTTTGTACACTTGAGATTACCATATTTTATTCTACAATGTTGAAGGAAATTCCTTACTCGTGTTATTAGTTATTAAAATTCCTCTGTGTTTAATATTACAGAATTTTTTCAGGAAATTTTTTTCTGAAGAAAAACCTGTGTTGTCAGTCGGTAACAAATAGTGTTTTAGCCATAAACCATATTTAAAACAAAATAGGATTTTTAAAAGCTTTTCTTCCAGGTTTTATTCAAGAAATGAGAGTCAAAAAACATTTTTAAATCAATTTTTTAAAAAGCGGACTTTTAAGGGTTAATTATTTGCACACGTATATTAGAATTCAGTCATTCTATTCAAGACAGTAAATAACTCACTTATAATTGAGTTTTTCTAGAGAAAATAATAAGCCATTATTGTTTCTGAGAAAATGTTGTTTGTAATAATTGCTCTTTAACCATTACAAGACAAGGTGAATAAAACGTTGCAGCTCATGTGGGAAGTTAGTGGAATTTCTTAAACAAAAGTATTTGGCTTGGATTCTTGCTGCGGTGATAATGTAATTGGATAGATTTATGCACTTAATTAATATAAAAAATGCAAAAGAAAGAGAAATATTGAAAAGTGTAAAGAAGTATATAGAAAAATAAATTATTTACCCAAATGGAGTATTCAACCTGTTAATCCAATTTCTGTCATTTTCTGAATAAATCATTAAATGGATTTATGGTACTTTCATAGAGCATTTAAATACGTCACGTAGTGTTTTCGTTTTCGTCACTATTAATCAAATAATTAACGAAAGCCGATGGCAACACGAATATTTTTTTAATTTATGGATGAGATTGGAAGAGTGATTAATTATGCATAATATTTAATTAGTCTGTTGTTTGACGTCAACTATAATTTAATGCATTTTTCTTAAGCTAAATATTTTCACACAAAAAAAATTGATATGGTCTACAGTTGTCTTATCAGAATTTTGACTTCAGCAAGTTAATTAGAATATTTACGTACTTGTCAGAAACTGAAATAATTAGATTCTGGGACAAAGAGTTTTATATATGGAGATTTTCTAAGAAGACATAATTTTTTAATGAAGCCATAAAATATTTTTAAAACTAAGCGACAAGAAGGAAGTAATCGTTAATTTTCTACAATTCCTTAAATATTTCTTTCAATTTCACATTGCACATCATTAAAGCTCATTTGTGATAATGAGTGCACTTATTTCGCCTGTGCTTAACGTTAGACTAAATGGCTCATTAACTTGTTAAAGGATAAACATCAAAACATTTTAGTACCGTCATATTATCGATTATTTTAAATTAAATAACGTTGCTACACTTCTGTGTCACATATTTATAAAGGTTTATTTCCAAGAAGTGAAGTAATGCATTTGAAAGTAATTCATTACATTTAAGGGAAACAAATCTGGTTAATTTGTGAAGTTTACCTTCATCTAGTTGTTAAAATTAATGACTGTACCACAGTAACGCAATTTTTTTAAAATTTCGTAAGTTTCTTCCATTAGAAGTAAAATGTGTTTGACTTAGTTTATTTTATTATAAAGACGTGTTGTTTCGAAGTTATTCAGAGCTAATGAGCCAGGCTTTTCAATATAAGCATCTATTTCTAGCAAGAATTTCGCTCCCCCAACTTCCACATCGCACAATGATAACCTATTACAAATATCCCACGGTCACATTACGGATAAATTTTCAGTCGAGTGAAGCTGGGATTCAAATTCAATTGAATTCCAAGCCATGATCCTCAGTACTTTATATTAATAATATCTTCCAAAAAATTAAGTTGTATTTAAGAAGCAATGTGATAAAGCATTAGATTTTTTAAATTATATAATGGGACTTTACCAATATTAAATACAAATTTATTTTTCTTTATCCTTCAAACTATCAACAGATGTCGCTTCTTCGAATGCTGCAATATTTATATTCAGGTTACTAATATTGAAACCTTAAAATATCCTTTTGGGATGAGAATTTGTTTACACAAAAGAAAAATATCTTGCCTACTCTTCAAATCATTTAAAGACATCTTGTTGGTCTCTTTCAACTAATCCTGACGTTACCTGTGTTCATAAATGAGCCATAATCATGGAAAAGGAGATGCACAGAGCAAAACTGTCTATAATGTTCTTTGAATGTATAGAGATTAGCTCCTCAATACAAGTGAAATCTTACTGGGTTAATGGTTTATAATTGCAAAATATATAGTACAGATTATAGATAGTAGTCCATATGGTATCGAAAAATTCCACGAGTACGGTATCTATTATTTCTTTAAGGAAAAGGTTAAAACCCTAAAAGTAAACAAGAAGTCTCCCATCTGTATTGCACAAAAAAACTGAGAGATCCAAAGAGTGATAGGAGCAATGAATCAGCTTTTCCATTCCAATCTCTAGCAGAATCATCGTCATTCAAAAAATTTTGAAATTTAAACGAAACTTCGCGTAATAACTAAACTAACATCATTATATATTTGAATGCATATTAAAATCTACTAAATAAAAACGAAAGTTAAGTGCATGCTACAAAATAACAGCTGAAGTAAGAAATCTACATTGACCAAAAAAAGCAATATTTTCTTAACTTTAACATTGGTAAAAACACGTGAATAAAAGATTTGATGAAATAATAAATTAGTTTGAATTTGATTTTATAACAATAAAAGCATTGTTACAATTTGAGTTTAAAATTAATTTTGAAACGTTAATTACAATTAGAGAAAAAATGTACGACAATTGGTATCATTAAAAAGATAATGTTTTGCTCTTTAAGGTGACATAAAAATAATTTTCGTATTATAAGTATTTCAGAAATTATTGGCGAAAAACGTCTAAAAATAGCTTAATTTTTGTTATTTAATGAAATAAATAAAACTCTGATTCGAATATTAAAATCATTTTACGGCCTTAGTTCCATCTTTTGCTCATCCATCACTATGCCAAACTTGGCCGTCGTAAGACCGACTGTGTGGGCGTGCATAAAGAACCAGAAAACGAACAAACACACACACATGCTTTCCTCTTTCATATATATAGATTTCTCCGTTTCCTAAACTCATAAAATCGTTTTGAAATGATACGATATACTTCGATTAAATTTGAAACAAAAGTTCAAAAGCAATTCTTGATAATTAAATACCTTTGAAATGAACATTTTAAAATATTTTGAATTAAAGGTATTACTGTAAAAGCACTGACTCCACAATTAAACAGACTTTCAGTAGGGAATAAACGTTAAAAATTTGGCATCAGCAGTTGCATAGTAAATTTCGAAAAATTTGTTAAGTTAAAAGAAAATTTTCACTATAGTAAAATTGGTAATACCGGTACTAAAGAAGATATTCAAATTTCAATGGAAATTATTAGAAAATAGAAATAAATTGAAAATAAGTACATCTTAATGTTGTTTTCCGAGTATTTTAAATTTCTATGTGATGTAGGTTTTTAATTTCTAATCAAAAAAGTAAAACATAAAACTGAAAAAGTAATTTTACCTTATATTATTTCACATATAAATATATTTTATAAAATCAAAATGTTATTATACAAAAATTGATACAGAATTTTTGGAATTCTTAATTTCATAAAATGCCACGTATTATTATATAAACTTACAGAGTAATCAAGCCAGTCAGCAATATTATCCTAAATGGCATTAAAATTGGTTTTAAGGCACATATAATCGAGTAAATAATATATTTTTTTTTTTGTTTGGAGGATGTAAATGTTTGTCGATCAAATTTTCCCATCGTCTTAGAAGATCTATAATTTTTTTACATATTTTGTAAATTTTTTAAAACTCATGTAATTGGGCTGATGGTTTAATATAATTAAATATAGGTCCCATTTCGGTAAAAAAGAGGACTATTTGTCGGATGGACCTCATAAATTTTGTCAGAAGACAGTAATGTTATCTGAAATAGCAATTCACACTGCATTTTTCGATGTCACATCAATTTACGGCGACTAACCCTAGACAGAAGATTTGACGTGCATCATGACAGCATATAATAGTAGATCTTCCTTATAATCATGTATTGAAGCCACAATACTCCGACACCGATACTGCATCAACAGGCCCAGATATTCATCTTGACTTATTTCAAAACTTTAGAAGAATAATTTTTTTAAAAAATGAATTACTAGTGAATTCCAGCCGCATAAGGCAGAAAAAAAGTAACAAGCTTTGGAAATCAGTTGGAAGAAGCATGTTACCATTGAACAGAAAGTTTCTTCAGAAATAATCGGTATTGCAGTGGAAGTTGACAAATTTGAACTTTTCTAATTCATATTATTGATATAATGCTCTTGTTCTTTGAATTTCCTATTTTACACAGAATTTACGAGATCCAGTTTTGTTTAATTAGAATTTTTTTTTCCCTTGAGTCTCAAATTATCCAAGTTTCAATGCATAAATTCAATTATGTCGTTACTTTTTTTTCTATCAAAGATTCCGATAACTTCTGTCAAGAATCAGCTCAAAATATAAAATACAACAATATCGGAAATTTTCTGAATTTCGTTAGCAATGATTTCTATTGAATATTTGAAAATGTTATTAGTATCTTTCATTCAGAAAATTTATTTCCATTCATTCGCGTTAGAAATTACAACTAATTAAGCTAAAAAAATTCATTTGTAATGAAGACAGTAAAAATAAAAATCAGACACAACTAAGTTCATGAGTTTTCCCGGAGAACTTAAAAATTTTCATTTTTAAACATTTGCGAAGAATTAAGAAATTTAACTACTCTATTGAAATTTTTTCTAAATAATCTGAAAGAATAGGTTAATTTAAAAAAAATATTAATAAATAAATTCTCCGTTGAAAATTTTCGAAATTTTTATTATTCAGTTACTTCTCAATTTAAAATATGTCTACCATATAATGAGTAACAGCTTTCATAATATGAAATTCAGAAATACATTATTTTCTTTAAGATAAATAGAATAAAATATTTTGAAATCTCTCAACTGAGCACCGTATAAGACTGCATAGACTAAAGCATTTTGCCGCCCAATTAAATATTTGCTTCGATTATTTTCTTTATTTATATAAAAACAAAAAAATGTGAACGTTTTCCGTTTCCACTTGGAGGGTGAGTTATTTGTGTCATTTAACAGTCCATTACCTTCGATTTACTGCTGCTTTCCTTCTAAGATACTTCTATCGTAATGTAACAAAAGCTTGATTTTAACCCTCTCACACCGAACGAGGCGGTCCCGGGCGGTCTAAATTTCCCTTAACAGCGACGAAAGCCGGTCTGAGGCGGTTGGTGTCTTTTGAGGGGAGGGGAGGTTCTGAGATCGCTTAGGAGATAAGCGCATGGGTCCAATTATCCTTGTCAACCACAGCCCAGTCCTGTGCGTCTTAAGGGAAGGTTCTAGAAGGGGGTGGTGGAAATGACCACCCAGATGGGGAGAGTCCAATTCATGTCGCTTCCTGCCAAAAAGTCCCTGTTTTAAAGGGGCTAGAAGAACAAAGTCGCCTCGCGATTAACTCTTTAATCCCGAGGCAACTATTTTAAGAGTTAAAAGCAATATATCATTTCTTCAAACATATCAGTTCAATGTATTGATTTTCAAATTGATGGTGCAGTAACATCACGAAGCACAGTGCAACATGATGCATTTTAAATAAAGAGTTTCAAGGAGCATAGATAATTGTTTTCTTATTTCCGAAAGCCAGGAAATACTTTTGAGAGTAAAAATCGATGACTTTGCTTCTCTCTATTCGCACTTATGCCTGCCAGAACTTAAAATGAAAAAATCCTCCAATTGGGATGCATTTTAGGTAATTGGAATGATTAAACCAGAGGAAGTGAATAATAAATGAGACAAGACCTCATTAATTATGTTTCAATTATATTATAAAAGTATGATGATGTCTTCGTTAAATCTTCGTCAGTCTTGTTGATTCCGTACTAAGATTAAACTTTTATGTTTTTGTCAGAATAAACTGAATACTTAAAGAAAACTGAAGAAAAGAATTTATTTCCCTAATTTTCATTCACCGCGCTCATGACTTCGTTTCTTAAAGTAGATTTATTGGCGTAGTTAACGGAAAGCGTCGCACGTGACGCGTTGACCTTGGAGAAAATTTAATTATTGAAAGCCCATTTTTAATGTTAATGTTACAAGCTTTTAATATTAAGTTTTCCTATTTCTATCGAAGTCAATGAAATCTGTGAAAGACACCAATATTTTTTTAGATCTACTGCAGCAATTTTGTAGAACTCTTAATTCGAGATATAATTACAATAACGAACCAAAAGATCAGGGCCTCAAGCAAGGTAACTTGTTTAAAGCATGTTCGGATTCAACAAAGGGATTTTTTTCTTATTTTGGGGAAGAAAATGGTAATAGAATAAATGTTTTAAATTGAATTAGATTTGATAATTCTCATTTTAAAATTAGAAGAATCCACATAAATTTTACTTATTCAATTTTTACTTATAAATGCAATTACTAAAATGATGTCATTCTCTTGAACAAAATAGACATCTTACTGCACTTAAATATGTTGTTTAATTTCTGATCCCAAATATTTTTCAAGCAGTCATATATGTATAGAAAAATGTAGCATAAAGATAAGTTCTTTGTTATTATAAAATGAAACTTTTGATTCCATTCTTTATTATATATCATTTCAACGTATGATACAACGTTTCTCTATCAAATTCAGTGTTATTAGATCGAATTTTGTATTATTTTTTTGCATTCAAGCTTGGAAGTTTATAACAGAATACCAACGTGCCACCTTATTTTTTTCAAAATGTTTACATTGCCATCAATGATGATTAATTAATATTAAAAAATTCAGAACTTTGTTTGAAATCATTGATATTGTTGATATATAAATTGATGATGATATATAGAATGTATAAATTTTCTTGATAACATTCCATGTAGAAAATATCATGTTCAGGAAACTATTTATTGAAAATATGCTGTTATAGAAACTTTTAAAAAAATTGCGCTAATTTCTGGATTAATGACTAATGTCGTACAAGGGAATTTATTTGGATGGCGGTTTAAGAAATCAGGTATAAGGGTCAGGCAAATAGGGGCAGCAAATTTGTTCCCGGTTTACCTGCAAGCGTAGAATAAATAAAAGAAAATTTAAGCAGGAAAAACACAACCTCCAAGAATACGAACTATCCTCTTATAGTGTAGATAAGTCAGACTTCTAACTCGAGTTAAACAAGAGGCAGTGGTTCAAAGTCTGTTTACCTGACAGAACTTGGCAAACGTCTCTTTTAACTCAAATTTTTGACTCATTTGCTTGGATACCAAGATTAGAATCACACATATTTTTTCCTGATGCAATTCCTTTACGCGTAATTGTGAGACTAATCCAAAGTAAACGGCTTTAAAGGTGTAACAATTATGTTTTGTAATGCCAATTCTAAATATCACATTGAAAATGCTACACAATGCTGATATCATATGTGTTCTTTTGAATAAACATTTCAGTATACTTATGGAAAGTTAAAGATAAGGTAGCAATGAATTGTCAACAATAAAGATATATACTGTATAAAAAGTTATAAATAATTCAGAATAAATTTAATGCATATGCAAACCAATATGTTTTCCGATGTATTTCTTGAATTTGAAACAAATAAATTTTGGAATATTTGCATATTGTTTACAAACAGCGAGGCACTTTCATGTTTTTCAAGCTATTAAGTAAAAATTGCAGAAGATTAACAACATGGAAAACGGAATCTTCAGGAATTCGTCCTCTTTTTCACTTTCGTTGAACGTATAAATGAATAAATTGAAGATATTTTCGCTACTTTTATATTTGAATGGAAGCATGCCTTTTATTTGAATATATTCTAAGAAAGGCCCAAAAATTGCTTTAAACAAAATCTTCAAACAGTTTAAACACCACTTGCTTGAGAACAAATATATTTTGTTCCATCTTTGCAATCGGCTACAGAACAAAAGATAAAATCTTTAAAAATAAAGACAATAAAAATAACAGGAATAAAATGTTGCTGCACTTTTTCGCGATTTTTCATCGAAATAACAAGGTTTTATTAATATTTCAGGAATATGAAAAGATAAGATAAATTATTGGTCAAATTTCAACAATAATTTACGCTACCTCTTGTTATTTATTAAAGTTCTTTAAAGTTATAATTGATATTATGTTTATTTATTATGTACTAGGAAGATGTCTCTTCTATCATAAAGCTTGCATTTTAATAAAAATTTGATTACTTAACTTTTTAATTCTATTCCAAATTTAGTAACTGTAAGTCGCCTATTTCCAGAAATACAAAACTTATATATCTATTATTATTTAAACCAGCATAAAAAAAAGAAGCACATTTTCATTATTTTTATTTCAAAGACTTACATTATCCACTTCAATGAACGGCAAATTTTACATGTTTTCAAGGTTTTCTACACATGGAGCTTATAAAAATTCCAACGACTCATTTCCCTTCATGAATCATAAAACAAAAACGAGTAATGAAATCGAATGCATACTCTTAAATTTTTAATCACATAATTAGCGTATTTCTTTGTAGCGCATTGCATTTATGATTCACAAGGAACGAAAAATCCTTTAATGAGATTTTACCCAATTTCGCTACAATAATTAGCTTTCTTATTGCAGAAGCTATCATCTAAGAATATTTCCAAAAGGATTCATTAAATGGCCTTTTGCATTCCAATACTGCATTGTCACCAAGGTAAATTATTCTCTTCAGCTTTACTAATATACTTGCTTTATCTTGACATATCTACATGTTGTAGCGGTACCGGACATCCATTTCCATGGAAACCAGGAAGAAAACAAAAATATGTAACATCAGCGCTTCATGGTAAGAGATGTGATTTGCGAATAGAAGTGAAATGTTCTGGAAAAGTTGCTTTTATGTTATTGGGTCAATTCATGATCATACGAAAAACGTGATGTAACGTGTTACTACCTCAAATTTTGAAATAACTATGCATCGCTCAGTTGTTGCTCGTGTATAGAAACAGAGCAATTGTCCTGCGAATAGAATACATAGTTAGGTTTTTTCCATTTGTAAGTTTTCTTTGACATTATAGCTTTAGTAATTACGTTGCAACTTTCATTTATTTTTTAAATTTGTTCTGGAACTTTGTTTTATTTATTATAAGTATTAAGTAAGTATAATCTGCATTGTATCGACATTTTTAAAGTGCAAAATATATTTAGTAAATTTTATTTTAATTTTAGGAGCTTTTCAGTTTTTTCACGTTAATTAATTAATATATATATAATAAATGTTGAGCGTACATATAGAACTAAAAGATCACAGTATACGTTATGATATATGCTTAAAAATCTTCCGAAGAATTTTCACAGTTTATGACTTTTAATTCTATAAATTCTATAAGTGGCAACTTGAAACGCTTTTCGATACCACAGTATACATTTTAAGAGTCATACATTTTAAGATTAATGGATGTTGAAAATTTTTAAAAAACGACCAGAAATGTGATTTTTTTAAAATTTCAATCTTTTATTAACAAACAGGTAAGCAGAAATCGTCTGGAAATATAACTTCTTCGGTATCTTTATTTGTTTTCTTAATATAAGCATATTTAATCGATGTAGATTGCTATATAGATATTTTAAGAATATTTTTAGTATTTTTTTCAAAAGGTGGTATCATGACGTCATCTACACCTTAAAATACTTCATAAGTATCATATTTTTATCTAAAACCCTGACACTTTTATCCCTTGTTAAATAAGTATATATTGATAAAATTTAACATAAATCTTTTCTGAATATTATTTTCTAATATATATCTTCTATTATATATAAAAAACTTTCAAATTGAAGAAAAGAAGAAGATTTGTTGCGTAAGTATTAATTTCAGTGATGTTAAATCTGCAAAATATTTTAGAAATATATATATATATATATATATATATATATATATATATATATTGCATTTGTTTCTGTTTTTGTATATACATATATATGTGTATGTAATAAATTAACACGTTCCTAATTTTTAAAAACACTACCCAAAATTCCAAAATTTAATCCGTAAAATTATTTATACTTAAACTCCAAAACACAATTAACTGTCACTTCAACAAGCTGAAATCCAGTTTCAACCAGTCTGACGTTCGGGAATTCCCCTCTTTTCCGATACTACTTAATCTCGCTGCGATGGTGCAACTTCCTCTTTTTAAAATCATGTAACCTTCGTGCCAGACGCCTGTTTTCGGCGTGGGTTTGCTTCGTCGCCGGTGACCGCGCTTCGCGTCTATTTATACTTTAACAACGGCTTGATATTTTTCCGAATTATTTTAAATTACCTGAAACCTATCGATTAAAGCATGATTCAATAAAATAAACTCATCTTCACTCGTCAAAGACTGCCTCTTCATTGGATTAACCAACACAAGTTGAAATGATGTTTCATATATATATATATTGCATTTGTTTCTGTTTTTGTATATATATATTCTGGTTTACGTTATGCTTTATTGCTCTTGGAACAATTGGAAGTTTTACCACACTTTAATGCATTTTTTCGTTTCTTACCAAAAGAAAATAAAAAATTTAAGAATGAAAAAAATAATGCAAATCAATGATATAATAAAGTTGCTAGGAAGATCTCAGAGCATTACCTTAGAAAATAAGAAACTTTGATTTGAACATTCACCGTGCCGTTAACAGTTAAAAGCCGAACGATAACTCTTTTTTCACTCAAAAGGTTTGGAAAAATGAGAATAGAATTTATTTTAGCGCAACATAACATATTAGTTAATAAGTGTATGCCAACTACACCACAAATTGCAACATATAGATACATATTTAGATGACATAAGCAGTTAAGATCTACATTTGAAAATGACGCCACACGAACTGATTCCATTAAAGAAGAAAATCTGAGAAATGAAAAATTTCTAAGCCATAGAAAAGATAAAAAAACATGTGCATGAAAGTTATAATGAAACAATAAAATTGGTTGGAATTTAATTACAACAATAGAAAGCATTGTTACAAATTGTGTTTTAATTGGGTTTTAAAAAGATTATTAAAATTTGAAAATAAATTACGACTGTTAAATTGATACATTTTCAGCAATAATTATTTCAGAATTTATTGGCGAAAAACTGAGCAAAACTTTTTTGTTATTTGATTAATTTCTTAAGAATTAATTAATTCTGAAAGTAAAAAATAGCATAGTTGATCTAAAGATGGATGCAGATTTCCTGTCGCTACCGTTCACAGTGTGAGAGATAGCCACTATTATTTTCTGCCTTATATAAAAGATAAAAAAAATATAATTAACTGATTGTTTGTAAAAAAAAATTAAAAAATCTTTCAACCTGAAATTAAATTAAACACTTCTTTTATATAATATTTTTCTGCTGACATAAATCACTTATTTTTTATATATAAACTATTTTGTATATATTTATATAGCAATAATCTAGCACATAACAATGAATTGATTAAAATAGAAACGGCTGCAAAAATTTTAATTTTAGGAAGTGTATTCTTTATAAGTTCATAATCACAATTTCAGTCTTATGATCCATTATTTAATTCGCTGAAAGATACTACAATTTAAATGCTTTATTTATATACAGAACGAGTCAGTACCACACCAACAAACTTTAAGAAGGGCTACGTAGAATAGACACAAATAGGAATCACATAGAATTGTGGGGTCAAAAATGCCTTCTTCGTAAGGTAAATGGCGTTATATGGGAGCTAGACTGCACATTATTCATGCAGGAAACTGGAATTTGAGATTCGGATGCTGAGGTTGAAATATAGGCGAACACACAAACGCGGAACTGGCTGGCATGCATTTCGCATATGGAACGGCGGAGTGAAACTGGCGAGCAGCTATTAGCTTGTACCTGGGTCGATTTCCGAGGAGACGTACTCGTTATTATACTACATCTGCAACTCTCTGTACAAGAGGCTGCGTAAGATTGGTTCGTTCAAAAGAGCCATAATGAATCGGGAACGAAAACCATGGACTCAAGATTTCCACAGCGTTGGATATGTCGTGGTGGTCTGGTTCGTTGGCCTGCGATCGTCGGACGATCATATCTCGACTTCTGCGTCTGGAGTCAAATGAAGGTCAAGGTGTATGAGATCCCCATATGATACGAGTGAACACATTGTATCAACTGTCATATCTGTAGCTACCGAGGAGATCCGAGATACGCCCGTAATCTTCCTGAATCTTCGAGATTCCAAGCAGCGCCGATGTAACACCTGTGTCAGAGCTTCTGGTTAAATTTTAAGACACTTTCTATAGCATATGCAGGGTAACCCTCATTATAATGACGAAAGATTTACTTAACAGTTTTTAAGCGCACGCCTCCTAATTTTTTTTCCTTTTACAGTAATGTACAAGTATACCAAATATTTCTTCAATATATAAAGGTTAACCCGTGCCGCATCGAGCTTGATTAGCCCATTGCGGACAGGTACGGAGTATAGAATGCGCCAGTTGGTATCTACCATAAGTGGAATAAAAACTATTGAAGGTGGAGAGGTCACCACCCCTTTAACTTCGTATTAACATTCTTCCTACTTGCTCTAACACTTCCAGACAATGAATCAGTCTGTTAGACCTGATCGCGCTTGAAAGTGCATGAAACGCTCTCCATTACCCAACTTGGCGGGAAATTATCCCTACTAGTATTCGGTTACCAATTCTATTACTAATCGGCTGTTTTGGAAGAATTAAGCAAGAAGAGACAATCTGAGAACGAATCTGATGATTTATATCTCGATGGATAAGTGACTGAATACAGCGACCAAGATTCTAATTCGATCAAGTTCATGAATAATTTTAGCGACTCAAACAAGAACACAAATATTTGGATCATTCATTCATTCAACGTCTAATCTAATTATACCAGAAAAATAGAGTTACGTATAATTAAATAAGCGTAGAGACTGAAAAAACGGGATGCCAATCTGAGTGCTCTAAAAAAGTCACCTGTCTGTAAAGGGTTAAATAAAGATGTAGGTGAAAAAAATTGCTAAAAATTAAGAATTTAAAATTGTATATTTGTTATTCATAAGCGGGGTTTACATGCGAACAGTAAAATTGACAGTAAGATGTCGCTGTCAAGTTCGGACAGAGACTTGCCGTGGCCCGGTTAAAACTTTTATGATTCTGCGCATGCGTCATCTCTTACTGTCGGTTTTACTGTTCGTGTGTAAACCCCGCTATATAAAGAAATTGTATTATTTTGCTATAATAATTTACAATTTTTGATAATATATTAAAAACTAAAATATATACAGTTTTAAGTAATATATTGAAATGAATTTTCGCGTTTGAGAATAGTCCTCTTGTACAATCCAGGTCCTTTATTCTGTGGTCTTGAAGATGAAATTGTTTTTGCTTTTCATCCACAGTTAAGAGTCGATTAAAAGCTTGCATAAATTTTACCCCTCTTTCGGCTGTATCATTGACAACATTACTTTCCCCGGAATGTTTCTTATTACTTTAAATAAGAATCGCCCTATCCCAAAGATGTGAACTGAGATTCAGAAATCCTACATTTCCACATCCAATTTCTTTAATAAATTTAAATTTTTCTGAGAAATGAAGTGTGCTAACGTTTCTTTCTGAAGAAAAAGCTCCAGTGGACTAATTTTTTGATGTCATATCTAAATCACTTAAATTGCAAAAATATATTAGAAAATCTTGTTAAAAATTTGAAAAATGATAAAAACTCACTATCTTTATGATTTAACTAGCTCCCTTTAAACGTGCTTCATTTTTTTATTTTTAAGTGCATTAGAAAGACATTTTACATTACTCAGCATTTTGCTCTCACTACATATTTCTTTCAGGTATTTATTCCAAATTATTCCGTTTTCCTCTGATTGTTTTAAAGAAAACAACTGGAGTGCTAGTCTCTTGAGGTAACCTCATGTTCGAAAACACTTCGTGGCACTTTTTACCGAGATTTTATCTGATACCGAGATGAAAAATATAACATCTCTAGATTTGCATACTGCTTTAGAAATGTAATCACACTGCAGATATGACTATTGTTGGAACTATTTGTATCAAAACAGAGAATTTGAGACTTGTCTTCCATTCCCCAATCTTTTGGAATGCTCCAAACAGCCATAATTTGATCCTCCCCTGAAGAATTTTATAATTCTTGCACTCGACCAATTTTTTCTTGATCTTTATATGTTTCAATGATTGGTAGCCTTTCAATTTTTAAATATATTTCATTTAAAACAGGTAGCAATTCACCATACCAAAGAAAGAATAAGAAACTAGGTTCATTTCCTTTAAATTATTCTTTAGTCTCATAGTAGCATCTTCTTATGAAATTCTTCCAGACATCTTTGGATCGTGTTTCGATTGATTGCCATTTTATCTATGTTATGTCTTAAAGATTCATCTATAATTTCGAGAACAAAAACGACATTTCACTAACTAATGTGCCATCGATCAAATACAACCATTAATTTAGGTGTTAAAAACATTTCCTCTTAAGCACATTTTTTATCCCTAATCCTATCTGAGCGTTTTCCTTCCTCTGAAGAGACGTCTGTGTAATAAATTGACGAAGGCCCAGGTTCATCGAAATATCATGGATGCCTAAAGATTCTTCTGGTGAATCCATGTAATTGCCAGCGATCTCAGAATTATAATGAGTCTTTGTCTGTGTGTTTTCTTGTTCTCTGACTCTCAATAATGCCTTTTCTTCACTTTTTGCAAACTTCATATGATTTCCATAAAGGCATCCCATCCGCCCTGTGTCTCTTTGACTCAATAAAAATGTTCTTTCTTCAGTTTTTATAATTTACACATTTTTGCGTCAAAAGTGTCAATTAAATTATTTAAATCTGATGTAAAATTACTCTGCTTTTCTGTCCTTCATTTTTGAAGATTAGGCCAATAAGAGTAAATATTCATAATTTTTTATACACACAATGAGGTGTCTCTCTTTTAGGAAACATTACCTTCTCCCACAATATCTGGCATTCGATTACCACTGAGTTAGCACTTCCACTTAGGGACATTTTAACCTCATGTAAATTATAAAATGACACCGATAGTACTTGCCTGTTTGATGGGGGTATACTTCCGTGAATTTGGTGACACTCGCTTCCAATCAAATAGATATTTTGATCGCCACTTCTCAAATTAGAAGCCATAATTGCACTTATATTTGACTTGGACATCGACTACAGCAGACTGAGGGCTAGTCGCCGGAGGAGGATGGAGATCGCTGCTTGTCCCCAAAGGCTTTCCACCTCTACCACGATGCAGCACGTGATCCCAACCTCTGAATTGAACGAAAGACGTCTTTATCTGTTTCTTAGGATAAAAGGAAAAAAAACTGGAGGGTGTTCGAATTGAAATTAAGACTTCAAAATATAAGGGCTACCCTAATGTTCATGTTATTAATGCAAATATTTTAAATAAAATCCTGTTTATTGCATGTCGTTCCATGTACGTGTCGCTGTTTCCTTTCGTGTCTTATCTTCACTTCTCTCTTTCATGATACCTGTCTCTCCCATAACGTTTCTCGATGTGGTACTGACTGACCCTGTATTTATATTCATTATCGAATTATTTATAATCTATTTTCAGCGTCTACGTGCTTTTCCATAAATAAAATTTATATATTTAAACCAAAAACAAGTGCTCGAAATTCTCTTCAAGTCGTCCTTTACAGTTTAAACATTGCTTTTTTAAATCCAATTCATGTTTTAATATCTTTCTACCCCCAAAATTCTTCTTTTTTTTGCAGTTGCCTTGTTCATAACTTCATAAAAAAAGTAGTAACCATATAAAAACAGTTTTATGTTTGAATAAGGAATTTCAGAATTCTCATAAACGCGAAGGAATTTCATTAAATTCTTAAACCTGAAGGATCATAAAAAGAAATATTGCTCTGCATCGATCTTAAAGGAATAAAGGAATGCATATACATTTTTATTTTCTCATATAAATTACGATTATATTTTTACGTTTTTCTTTCTCACTGTTTCAGCTTTGTGATGGCGGTTTAGGATTCCTTTTTTTAACATTAAGACTCCTTGTAAAAAAATCATTATTCCTCTAAACCATCGGTTTTATATGAATATTGTTCCTTTTCGTTAATGATAACATGCCTTCTGCTCTCATATTTTGACAGCGATTCTTTATAAAATTCTAGACCCATTTTTCTTCATTTTGTAATCGATCTAGGAATATCTTGTGTAATAAATATATGTTTTGATTAATCCTGACTTAATCTTTAGGGTTTTTTTAGGTTCAAGTATAAAAAACTGAAAGTAAAATTAAAATTAGTATTACGAATGCTAAAAGGTCGAATGTTTCCCACCCAACTTCCTTAAAAATTTTACAGAAGAATGGTACCAGCTGGCCAAATATACCATTTGGTATATTTGGTACCACCTGATGTAATTAGTTATACCAAGTGATGAAATATATAAATACGATAAATGAATTATTTATTCAGTGATACCATCTTAATAAGTAATCAATTTTTTTTCCCACGATAGTTTTGGAAACGTCATGCTAAAGAGCCTAGAAATGTATTTATTATTAGAAGGAAAGGTAACGAGTAGCTAAATAAATTATATAGTTAAAATTATTCAAATTTTAAAATGTACTTCATAATGATAAATTAGTGAATATGTGGAACTTCAAAGATATATTTATGGGTTCTAAATAAAAGTGAAATAGATGAATTTCCTACTGCAAGTCTTCATAAACACTAAATGATATACTTGCATCAACTTGCTTGATGTATACCCCTTTACTGAAAATCTACAACAAAGCAGTAGGAAGAGTTCAAATGGAGAGAAAGAAACTTTTAAACTAATACTTCTGTTAAAACCTCTATGAGAAGAAATTTAATTCATGTCCAAACTGAACTTGCCTTCAATGGACTATTTACACTGAGTGGCCAAAAAATTAGAGGTACCACCTATTTGAAAGTAAACCAGTTCGACAGTGATGTAGAGTGACGTAACAACGCAGAGTTGCTTATATAAGGAACGCACAGCTTTGGCGTATTTATCATGGAAGTCAATGTCAAAATGAGTAAGACGAAAGAATTAAGTGACTTTGAACGGGGGATGATCATTGGTGCAAGAACAGCTGGTGTCAACATCTCTGAAGCGACGACTTTTTTAGGAGTTTCTCGCCCAAAAGTATCTCGAGTGTTTAGAGAGTGGTAGTTGAGAAAAACAACTTCAAGCGGTAAGGACTGTTCTGGTCGAAAGGCTGGTGAACGAGAGAGGTAAAACGCATAGTCTGCGGTAACAGAAGGACACCAATACGACAAATTACAGCTGAATTCAATGCAGGTGCATCACAAAGCATATCCTAACGCACAACAAGACGTACTTTGAAAAGGATGGGATTTACCAGCATTATACCATCAACATTGTCTTTGGTATGCATAAAAACAGGGAAAGGCGCCTGTTGTGGGCCTAGGAACGACGAAATTGGTCACTTGAGGACTGGAAAAAAATAGCCTTGTCCGATGAATCTCGTTTCCTGCTCCATTATTCAGATGACAGGTTAAGAATATGGCGCAAAAAGCACGAATTTGTGAATCCCTCCTCCCAAAAGACAACTCTTCAGGCGGTTGGAGGTGGAATTATAGAGTGGAGAATGTTTTTCTGGAGTACACTGCGTCCCATGATATCTGTGGACACAACTCTGAACAGCACAGTTTACCTCAACATCGTTGCATATCACGTGCACTCGTTTATAGTTATAAAACAGGAAAATGCACTTTGACACATTGCTCGATCTGTCTCAAATTGGTTTGAGGAACATCAATCAGAGTTTACTCTATTTCCATGGCTAGCTCAATCCCTTGATGTCAATCCTATGGGGCATTTGTGGGACGAAGTCGAAAGATCACTTCGAAGCTTGGAAGCCATCGAATCTGACCAAACTTAGATCTGCCATTTTGCCAGCATGGACCAAACTTCCTCAGCAATGGTATCAGAAACTTGTTGAGTTCCATGCCAAGAAGAATATCGGCTGTGAAAAGAGCTAAAAATGGACCAACTCGTTATTAGAGGGTATCTCTAATTTTTTAGCCACTCAGTGTATATCATTCACAGAATATCTATCCCGACAGGTTAACTCCACAAAGGAGTTAATGTGCGTCAGACATCATCAAAAGTTACTTGTTACATTTATTTTTTAATTGTCGTACAACGTTAGGTGCATTCATGAAACATGTTCTTTTGTTTATGAGTTAACATGGCTTTCATTAACTTGTTGGTTTCATCGGTAAACATTTTGCATAGTAAGTCTAAAAATGAATTATTTCATTCCTCATAAAAGAACTTCGATTAGCTAAAATACTTGTAATAACTATGTAAGTGTTAGATATTTAATCTCCTCCTTCTAACAAAAATAGCAAGAATTATTTAATAGGTTCTCACATTCGGTTTGTTTATACACCAGCACACAACAAAAATATTTACATACCTTTAGTAATATTAGAGTAATCTTTATACCTAATGATATATTGATACTGTTTATGACTTTTTAGGTTTGATTATTATAATTTACAAACTTATCTTCTAAGGGTAAATGTCTTCTAATAGCGATAATCGCATGTGGAATTTTCTTTAATAAATAATTGGAATATATTAACAAGAATTTTCGCTATGATCTTCTATTTTAAATATGTTATCATAGTGCAGTTAAACTTGCCATGGTTTTAACAAAAGCCAGACTAAACAATGGCATTCACAATTAATCGACATTGTATTTGTGTGATCTTCTAAAAAAGTTGGCCTTCTGTTAAGTATGATCTTTGTTAAAAAGTTGGAGGATTTAGCATTTGGTAGCTGAATCTTTGAAAGTTGAGAGCAATGGCAAACGAATATCCTCCGAATAATGACTGGTGCTCAGTAAATCTGCTATCATGATTTAAAAGTTTTTAGGTCGGATTTGAGGATCGTCAATCAGAGGGAGAAAATAATGTGTCATATCCTCTGGCTCCGATATGAACCAGCATTATTTAAAACAATTGTAAAGCGATGTCCTTTTCAATAGAACTTTGCTGAAAGTTTTCCTGTTTTTCTCTAAGGGAAACACAAATATGGGCCATTTTTCCTGGAAATTCCTCCAGAAAGTCAACTGCTCCCATTCACTGGAGAGATTTCAAACTTATAATTCGTATACTGCCTGGATGCTTCAAATTCGCTTTGATCAGCAAAATTTACCACACTTCCCTTTTGTTATGGTCCTTTAATCATGGATGCCATGAATGTAACTAATATGTTAGACCAATTGACAAAAGATCCACCAGGTCACTGTAATGTGGAAATTTGGTGTTTGGGATACTGGTGCAGATGTCTTTCTCGTCATCTCACTACGTTAAAAGTTACGAGGTTGATACCAAAATAGCCATCCCATAGCTTTAAATTGTAATGTTAATCTAATTAAAGAAAATCGTGTTAAAAACACCAAATTAGCCTATATTAATACCTCTCATATTTCCCTAAGGTAGAAAAATCATAAAGTTATCAGTTGGTTGTTTTTGCCTCATGGCAGAGACTCAGCTTCAAGATTGAGTGATCACTAACTTGTGATCTGATTTTTTTGTTTGATGTATTTGAATCTGTAGTAATGAATCAACCATCGTTGCATGTAATGATGTTTGGTTCAGTCAGGTATTGTCCTCATCAACTGGCCATGACTTAAAATTATAATAAGTCATCTTTCAGTAGCTCTCGTTAAGTTTCAATAGGAATTGCTTATTTAAGGAATAAGTCTAAGACATGACATAACGTTCCTTGTAAAGCATTGGCACTTAAGGTTATATCCGATTACATTTATTGTGACTTTTTCTATAGAAAAAATTGTGTAACGATTTAAAATGTTCCTTAAGTTTATTCAGAAAAGTTCGTATGCAGTTAAAAATTTCTACATATTTTTAAATATCTTTGACAAAAAAAATTCAAAAATAATCAGAGAACGTATTATATTATTTTTTATTTAACTATTTTTTCCTTATAAATTTTATTTTTAGAAACGTGACGAAAAAATTACCTATTTTTCCAGAGTATTATTGGACCATATTTTCATTACAAGAGGAATCACCACTAATTTTCACTTTCTCGTATACAAAGAGTAAGTACTGTAATCGTCAAAAAATTCGAACTCGATAGTTTGATGAATCTCCACGTTTTAGACCTTCCCCGAGTCGAAAAATACAATTTTAGAATTATGTCTGTCTGTCTGTCTGTGAAGACGATTACTGAAAAAAGTCTAGAGCTTGAGGAATGAAATTTGGTACACAGTTTTATTATCAGGAATGTAGATCCGCATCAAAGATTGGACGAAATCCGACGAAGTGTTGACTGTCTGTAGGTCTGTATAATCTCATGCTTGTGAACATGATAACTCCTCAATTCAATGACTTATATAAATGAAATTTGATATGTGGTCTTCTAATCTTAATTATAGATCTGTGTTCAATTTTGTTTTCAATTGGATGAAAAAAACCCGTTCAAATTGCATATTTGGTTTCTTCACCATTCTACGACACAGAAAAAAACCACTAGCGCATTTTCACCACCTGTATTAGGGAATGGAGCCTGTTACTACAACTTGCCGCATTTTTTCCTCACCCGTGTTAGGACGTATGCAAGAAAGCTTCGGGGAGACCACTACCGCTGGTTTCATTTCTTCTTTTAAATTTTTTCAACTACTTTGGAATAAAATTCCTATATGATACGTTTTCTTATGCTGATTCTAGGACTTTATTCGAGCGAAGCGATAGATTGTAGCTCATGTTATCAGACAATTTACAGATTACTTCTGTATCTTTTGTTTCTAATCTTTTTTGCAGATTATTTTTATCACATATACTTACAAAGTTGCTTCTATTTTTATTTGGACACAAACTTCAGGGACAACCTGTGAAGTAAAAGAATTTTCTTGTAATACCATAATCTGCTGCTAATTTTTTTTGCGTAATTATACACAAATGCATTGCTTAATCATTTCAAATCTCACTATTAAGATCATTTAAACATTTATGAATACAAATAAAAGAAATTTCCTTTTAGGACTGTGAACTCAAATCCCATGAAATGCGTTTAAAAAAGAAAATTTGAAAAGATCATTTAGAATATGAACATCAGCGCGATTTCCAAATGAATGGTGAAAATTTAATGCTAGTTATTGGAAAAGTTATATTTGCAAATAAATCAAGAATTCTATTCCTTTTACAGCATCTATTGAAACAATCTTATAGCTTTGATGAAATGCAATGAGGTGTAAACCACTTTCTTAAATACAGTGTCCAAAATATTGCATGATTTTCAAGATTTTAACTTTGAAACATATGAGTAAGCTTAACCTGAATAGAAGTATTATTTTATTTGAATCTTTATTTCTCCCTCAAAACCTTCGGATAGTTGTGTGATTAATTTTAAATGTCTCTGTTAAATAGTACTATTTAATAGAGACGTTTATGCAGTAAGTCAAAACTATCTCTTGCACTATAAAATGAAAACATACCAGCCATCTTGTTTTCTCTGTGGTAATGACAAGTAGGAATGCAAAATTCTTGATCTGCACAGAAACAGACATGTTTGTTTTGTCGTATTAGAGGATCAAGGTTTCTTTAGGTTCCAGAGGGTTTTCTTAGTTGTATTAGAGCTACCAGTTTCAAGAAAACGAAGTCTGTTATTCTGGATGACTGGTTGTTTCTTGGTGACGAGAGAAAGGAGGATTACTCCACATAGATTGTTTCCAATTTGAGATTATATGAAAGAAGTCCATGCCAATGTTTACATATAAGGTCGGTTTAAACTGTCTTCTAGTTGCCCTTTTGCCGATGATGTGCTGTTTCCTGTTTGATTCCCAAATGTATGATCTATGTTGGCGACGATATGTCATTATTTTCAAGAAATAAGAACACTATAAAGAAAATAATAAATCGAGAAACAATTAACGCATTCGTGTGACGAAATGCTTGTGTTCTTTTACTCACTCAAGATTGCACTCAAAGAGACAATGTTGTCAAGTGCAAGAAATAGCAAGAATTTCTCTTGTGTCTAAGCAAATATATATATATATATATATAAAATGTATTCAATATTGTAGTCGTTAAAACAAAACAGCAGGCCGAGTTAAATTATAATT
>BGPR01024504.1:0-21402 GCA_013235015.1 Araneus ventricosus | reverse complement strand
GCCTTAGTCGTAGTCTTTAAGGCCCGGTGCACACTGTACGATTTGTGAGACACACAGGGGGAATGGGGTTACTATTGTTATTTATATAGCTTCAGCGGTACAAATCGGCTAGTGTGCACAGGGCCTTAAAGACTACGACTAAGGCCCGGTGTACACTAGCTGATTCCGAGTGTGTACACAGGGGGCATGGGGGTTACTATTGTTATTTTTATAGCTTCAACGACGCAAATCGGCTAGAATCGGATAGTGTGCACCGGGCCTTAGTCGTAGTCTTTAAGTAATTCCCATGCTCCTTGTGTGTCTTCACAGGGGGCATGAGGGTTACTATCGTTATTTTTATAGCTTCAACGACACAAATCGACCAGTGTGCACCGGCCTTAGTCGTAGTCTTTAAGGCCCGGTGCACACTGTACGATTTGTGAGACACACAGGGGGAATGGGGGTTACTATTGTTATTTTTATAGCTTCAACGACAAGAATCAGCTATTGTGCACCGGGCCTAAGAGCAAGCCTTTTTTTTAAAGCTAAGTTTATTGGTCACAGAACTACTATTAGAATATTTTCTCAAAGAGAAATATTCAAAATTTTGTTCGTATTATTTCAACGCTTAAATTGTTTGATAAAAAAAACCCCTGAAAAAAATTGCCCTTGGCAATGAAATTTAATTTCACTTTTTGGGCGCTTGCACCAGATTAGAATCAGATTTTTTTCCATTTTTAACAGCCACTGCTACCAGTTTTTCCTCCGGTATTACAGTAGATTGATTTAGTGTGGGAAGCAAGATTAGTTGTCCTAGTTCTTTTTAATTTTTATTGAAAAAAAGTTGAACAACTTTTTTGGGGTAAGAATGAAAGAAGAGAAAAACACTCTTTTCTCAAGTTTTTAAGCGCTCACTGATTTCTCTCAATTTTTGCCTTCATCGATAGAATGTGAAGTGAAAAAGAGGAAAAAAAAATGAATTGTGTTTTCGCTTCAATCCATCTTTGCGATTTGTTGCCCGAGGATGAACAGTTAATTAACTTCTGAAAAAACTGCAAATTGGATTATACTTTAATTCGATTTTGAGAGCGGGTAAGTCTGGTTACACGCTTTCTGTTATACAAGGAGTCCACACTTATCGTGGTCCAATAGCTAATTTCTAAACCATTAGAGATAGGCATAGTTTCAACTGGAAAAATGCTTTAAATTTAGGGAAGAATTAAAATATTTGCTTTTTGAGTGAATAAATATATTCCTGAAAGGTTACGAAATATAACTTTTTATACAGTCTCGCGGTCCTATCAGTCATATTTAGTAAAATATTCTTGACACTCTATCATTTTAAACAAAAAATGCCCCACTCTTCTGCGATTAAAACTGACCAAGTTATGGAGCTTTGAATATCGCTGACTTAGACCACTTTACACCATTTCAATAGTCGTCTTGAAGACGATCCACCAATCAATGCGCAGTACTTCCTCGACGAGACCGCTGATTGGTTAAAAATCATGAAACTGTATCAGAAACAACAATGTTCTACACTATAGTTGGTGCTACAACAGCGACAGCTGGACTGTCTGTTTACAAGACATGAGAAAGAGTTGACGCTTAAATAGTTCTTTTGTGGCTTGTCGAGAGGTTGTATATGAAACAACAACTTTCTACACTATAATTGTTGCTACAACATGATAAATTAGGCAAATTTATACAAGACTTGAGAAAGAGACGACGCTTAAATAGCTCTCCAGTGGTTTGTACAGAGATTGTGCCTGAAATAACAGTTGAGTAACTGTTGCTACAATAGCAACAACTAGGCAAACTGCATACAGGATTGTAGAAAGAGAAGACGTTTAAGAGCTCTTCAGTGGTTTGTATAGAGATTGTGCTTAAAACAACAGTTGACTAACTGTTGCTACAACAGCAACAACTAGGCAAACTGTATGCAAGACTGTAGAAAGAGAAGACGCTTAAAGAGCTCTTCAGTGGTTTGTTGAGAGGTTGTTTTTGAAACAATAGTTTCTAGAAAACCTGTACAAAGACGGCAGCATTGAGAAAGAGATTGTATTAGAAACAAAAATGTTCTACACTATAGTTGTTGCTACAACAGTAACAGCTGGACTATCTGTTTACAAGATATGAGAAAGAGTTGACGCTTAAATAGTTCTTTAGTGGCTTGTCGAGAGGTTGTATATAAAACAACAACTTTCTACACTATAATTGTTGCTACAACAGGATAAATTAGTGAAATTTATACAAGACTTGAGAAAGAGACGACGCTTAAAGAGCTCTACAGTGGTTTGTACAGAGATTGTGCCTGAAACAACAGTTGACTAACTGTTGGTACAACAGCAACAACTAGGCAAATTCTATACAAGGCTGTAGAAAGAGAAGACACTTAAAGAGCTCTACAGTGGTTTGTACAGAGATTGTGCCTGAAACTACAGTTGACTAACTGTTGCTACAACAGCAACAACTAGGCAAACTGTTTGCAAGACTGTAGAAAGAGAAGACGCTTAAAGAGCTCTTCAGTGGTTTGTTGAGAGGTTGTATCTGAAAAAATAGTGTCTAGAAAACCTGTACACATACGGCAGCAGTGAAGGCAACCGAAGGCCAGTGGTGCGCTTCTCCTTGAAGAGACTATAGTAGAAAGTCCCCCCATCCCGAGCAAAACCATTTTTACGCACATCAAAGACTGAGATCGAATCTCTTTCACTGATGAGCCCTGATTCACTTGCCAAAGTGACTTTCGATGGGACAGCCTGGAACTCTGTAATTTATGGAAATGAAGCAATGCAATTCTTGTGTGAGGGAGTCTCAGGTTTGACCACATCAGTACATCTTTGGACATCTTCGAAGTGGATAGTGTGGTCGCACAACTCTGTAGGTTTCTTTGGACGTCATGCGTTGTTCCTCCTAGGAGCTACCGGATAAAATTTTATTTTTATGCATGGTAATGCGAAGGCAACAAGTGTTTATTTTTCTGAAGTAAGAGGGAATTCAAAGTAAGGAGTGCCAAGTGAAATCGCCAAATCTAATCCTATAAAGCCTCTTTGGGCCCGATAGAGAGGGACCTGTGGCAAGACCTTAGTACCCCAAACCCCGCGCAGGATCCTTTACGAAATAAACTCCGTACTGTTAGAAGTGTGGTGATTCGTCTGCTAGATTTAGTACTAAAAAAGAACCCCCAAAAGCAATATAAGAAATTTGAACTCCAGTTGGCTGAGGAAACAAAAAGTTTCGTTGCTCTGGCAGCCAAAAGAATTTGAACTACTCTTATTTTTTGTTGTTTCTGTTTTATATTGTGTAAAACGTTTTTTGACAACGTCTTTTCGTTGGTTGTAAAAAATTCTTAATTTTATATATTTAATTAGATTAAAAACTACTCTCTCTCTCTAGCCTCTCGTTTTTGCCTGCATTTTTATAGAAGAAGCTGTTGTAGTCACAGATTGTTAACAACATTGTCATTTTCATTTTCCTAGTTGGTTGTGCGATTTCCAAACTCTGCAAGGTTACCAGACTCTTCATTTAATGGACAATTCGGATGATGTGATGAATTTTGTGTGACTTTTTGGCGGTTTTTGGATTAATCGAATGTCAAAAAATTTGTCTCCTGTTTGATTCATTGAATTTTTGTTGACTCTCATATTATGGAGAATTTATCTAAACATTACTTTTCATCTATCTATTTTTTAGATACCCCATATTTCTTTTCCTAACCTTAATTTTGAGTCCGATAAATCCTTCGACATCTTCCAAAAGTAAACGAAATGAAATCGGTGAATATTAAAAAAATATATATTATGTCGTCGAATTTGATTCACGGCAGATTTCCACCACCACAACCCTTTATGAGACAAAAATAGCACTAGAAAACATTTTATTCTAGGAACATTTACGGAAAACTATTCATGACAGAATTTCAGACAGTGCTTAGAAGAGTTTTCTGCAGAGTGACAGAAAACAATATACCACAGGACACTTCTTTCGCTTAATGTCAGGAAAATGAAGTTTTAACTGAGCGGGTAAAAGTATTCTTAAAGTAATAAACACTCTGATACCAGAAACTACTCAGATTGTTTCCAGTCGCTGCTTTTAGTCTAGTTTTTCTAGGGCTGAATATTGTTTATTTACAAAAATGGTAAGCTGTATTTTCTACAAAACTTTTTATCGCGCATCTGGCAAAAACACTCTTCTAGCAATATGCAATTTTTTGAGTTAAATGTTCCTCCAAGATGTGGTTTTTCCCGGAAAAAAAAGGAAGAATTTTGAAGATAAGGTAGTTTCTCCTTCCTTTAAAAATCATCGAGAACTTTTCGAAAGTGCGAGGAATATATTTTTTTTTTCAATTTTTATTCACCGCCGTTCTTTTATGCAGCGTGACGAACTTTACTGGTTCACCCCTTTTAACAGAAGAGAATTTCATTTTAGTGAAAAAGTAGCAGTTCTTGAAAATATAATTCTTGCTGGCTGGAACTAAAAATAATGGAACCTTCTTTATTTCTGAATTAACTTGTCTTTCCTTTTAAAATACTTTCAGTCACCTTTTTCATAAAATTTTGCATTGAATACTGAATAATTATGAATTGTAATATTGGATAATAAAAGATAAGATTTGGCACAAATGAAACTGAATCAATAGATTTCCAATATTTACGCTCAATTCAATTATAGGCAACACAATTTTTGCATGATAATGTTTTTTGGCTGGTATACTATCTGCGAATTCAAAAGTTGTAGAGCAAAACTCGTTCAAAACCCTTTACCGGGACAGACCATTAGGCCTAGAGCTACCACGTAATTATTTCTTGGGGTAATAGGTGGTCACTAAGAAAGAACTTGTTATCGAAATTTTAAGGCTTTTTCTCAATAACTTATGTTGACAGCATGTAATCGCACAAAAGTCATATTTACACCACTTTAAATATTAAAAAAAATTATTTTCAGTGACATCAGATTTGTTGACATGCAATTCTTTCTTCAATTTTGATGAACTTTTCAAAATTAGTTTCAAAACGCAATTTTATAGCAATGCTTTTCCTTTATATCGCGGTGTGCAACAAAACAGCTAGATTGAGAATAATCAATCCAAATATTTTAATTGCTCGTGCAACTAAGCAAAAATAAATGTTAGATTTTCAGTTTATTACTAACCTATGCTTTAACATATTTCAAAACATTAGGTGTTTTTTTAAACATGATAATAATTTTACGCTGCCATTCTTTTTCTAAATTGCACGATGTAAAAAGAAACAACATTAAGCACTGAAAGCAACGGTTGATGCAATCAAGCCAAACGAGTCAATCCTAAAACATTACCCTACTGCGATGTTTCCGAATAGAAGTTCGAATCTCCTTTTTTAAATATAACAGAAAGTTCAGTTAAATCTGTATTCCATTCAATCTGTATTCTACATTTCATCTGGTGTGTTGCATCTAATATGACAACACATTTAAAGGACTAATCAGGTTCTCTGAATCTACCCGATTCTCTTGTGGATCTGATGTGATTGTCTCTCAATAATACAGCCCATCTTGGCAAAAACGATACTTTATTAAAACATTAAACATTATATAAAACCAACAAGTAACATAACACAAAAACAAGAACTACAGCTACTATCACTGCATAGCCACACAACTGCAATAACGCCCACAATCCGGGCCTTTAAAGGAAACTACCAGAAGACTGCGCTTGCTCCAGACTCCCCATGCTATGGCGCAGGTTTTTGCATCCAACATGGTGTATCCTTCTCTTTTACTTTATTCATTGATAAAGAGCTTTTCTGTATTGCTCCTCTTTTCGTTTCCGACCCTCCCCCCAAAAGACTGTTGCAAAGTTTCAAAAATGAATGGTTTATATATGCCTGAGCTACTTTTAAAATTTGTAAACGGCCTTTTGAGAGACCCTATTTTAGTACTAAATGAGACTTTTACTTCTTCACCATAAACCCTTGACTACATATGCTAGACCAAGTGGAATTAGAACTACCATTATGTATTGACATTCATGAAGCATTGTAGCCTACATATTAGCTCCTACGCCACATTAGACCAGGGGTCCCCAAACGTTTTTCTCTTGTGTACCTCTTGATTATTCTTTTTGTTTTCGCGTACACCCTACTTTTATATCCAACTCCCGTCCAAAACTATCCGTTTATTCAAAGAAGTTTTTATCAATAATGTTAAGGTTAGCTTAAAAGTGAAATGATACGATTTAATAAGATTTGTAGAACTTATTTTTGATTTTAGATTTTATTCCATTTTTACAATAGTATTAGTTCAACTCCAAAGCAAATGAAACCAGTATTACAATTATTTTTTTTAAACTTAGAAGTATAGCTAAAAATTACACTTCGTATTAATCAACTATTCAAGTGATATAGTTATTGAATAGCAAGTATTCTCTTGGGAAACAAAATTCTCTAACTCTTTTAATCCTTTATGTTTTCTTGTTTCCACCGCTAACGTCTTTGATTTCACGTACCCCTAACTGTCCTTCGCGTACCCCAAGGTGTACGCGTACCACAGGTTGGGAACCTCTGCACTGACCAACCCAATGAACTTTGAAAACACAGTATGAGGGAAATGGGCAACGTAGAGATTGTGGAGTCCTAGATTTCTGGAATTTTGCATCTGCTCATCAAAGTAAAATTAAATTTAGATTTTAATTTATGAGGTTGCATACAACTTTAGGACTGTAAAATAATCATCTAGTTTCATGTTATCAGATAGAGTTCTCATTGCAGAAAAAAGATTATAAAGACACAAGAAATATAGAGGCAAAGCCGCAACAAGGCTGAAAAAACATTCTATTATGTGACATAATTTCAGACAAGAAGTGTCGATGTCTATAAAACGACTTTAGAAGTTCCATCTTCATGAATTTTTAAAAATCTTATTTGGCATAATTAGTGGTTTGTGCAATTGTTCGTTAAGAAGAAGTATACCTCCAACGAGAAATGTAACAATTGTGTATATGTCATAGTTGAAGTGAAAAAGAATCCGGTTGGTATGAATAATAGCCAATTATTTTTAATAATAAAGCATTAAAAAATCTGTTTAGTATTAATAATAAATGCTTATATTAACACTAACCATGGTTATTACTAATAATAACAACCAAATAATCGCATTGATCTTAACATAAAAACCATTTTAAAAGTTTTTTTGTGATTATCGATAGAAGTGATTACTGACCGATTGCCGATTATAAAAGTGAAAAGCTGAATAAAATTTAAACTAAAATAAATTGTTGCTATTTTTTATGAACAGGCCCAGGAAAGCCCGAAAATGTATAAATCTTACTGGTTTTTGTTCTAAGGCGAAAATAAAATGATGATTATGTGAAAATATCAGTTTAATTCGTTTAAAATATTTCAAAATAAATATGCTGCTACTGATACTGAGATGAAGATTATTCATGGATATTAAGTTTCTAAAAATTTTGACTCGAAGAATGCTTTGTTTATCTAAATAACGTAACCGTGAGCCATTATGCGAAATTATTTCCCATTTCATATATTTGAGAGGCACGAACTCCTGCAAGAATGCTGTTTAATAATCTCATAGATGTCCTCAAGATTTAAGCCTTGACAGAACATTTTCATTCAGGATCGAATATATTCGTGAAAAAGTCGAAGGGGCTGCAGGGTAATCCTTAATTCACCTAAGCGTATAATGAGTTTTTCAATTTTTTCCCGATCAACATCCCATCAGTTTTTAATATGAAGGAGAAGGAGATGACGTTCTTTGCATTTATTTCGGACTAGGACCGATTTTATATTTTATGTCTATTTGAATTTTATTACTTCGAGAGCAATTATAAAACTGTTTCATCACAAGATTCTGAGTGTGTTTACTTCTCGGCGTATTTTTAGCTAATAGTTTTCATTTAAAATTTGATAAAAATTTTCAGAAACATGCTTTCCTATTCATTTCGAATTTATTTAATTTGAAATTATAATTAAATCATAACTAACAAATGTATAATAAATGCATTTGTTAGATTTTCGTCAAAAGAGGGCGCCAATTTATAATTAATTATGATTTTGTAAATACCGAATAAACCAGAGAACATTTATGTAATTGTAATTTTGTGTAAATAACTAATATAATTTATTTTGAAATTAATTCAAAGTTTCTGGCTGTTATAAAAGTTCCAGTATTAAATTTAACTCTTCTTTAAATGCATTTTGAACAAATTTGGATTTCTTATCGTATAATTGCGATTTTTGTAAATGCTGATACACGCAGACGACATTTAATTTCAAGTTTATGTATACCGATAAAAGCTCTATTAAGATTCTATCAATAAGTTGCATCCTAAAAAGAATAATAGTTTATTTCATGATTCCATATGGACAAGTTTTCTGGTTTATTTATATGCCTGTACTACGTATTTCCGGTGTAATGCTAAGTCAATGGATCTTCAAAGCGGAAGTCCAACATACAAGAAGATAAAGTCAAGGTTTTTAATGTGAGTAAACAAACCAGAAAACTCGTCCATTGAGAGTTGGCTGTTTTTTCATGTTCTGTTAAATCGAATCGGTTTTCTCTTTTCATGTAAATATGTTGTAATTTTTTTTAATAATTGTTAGTTGGTTTTAATAGTCTTGAATCTCGAGTCTAAATCAAATCTCACAGTAATTTTAATTAAATCATACATTATATTTTATGTACATTTGTAAATTATTTATGTTTCGAAACTAATTGAATCTTCTCTTATACTTCTTGAAGGAATATAAACGAATCTTAATAATATGCTTTTCCTTAACACATTAATTTTTAGATATTTTAAGCATTTTTGAGATTGTACAGATTATGCCTAACGTTTAAAACATGTACTGTTTTCACTGAATGTATAGCAGCGAATATATATCATACACAAATAGATTAAAAAGGAGATTGTATTCGATTGTATTCATTAAAATTACATTTTTCATCATTCTTATTCCAAGTTGAAAGGCGAACTTTACATATAACGGTTAAAGGCTTTGATTGTTTAATGAATCTACAGAACATTAATTATTTTTTCTTTTTTAATATTATTATGACTCTATAAAATGTCTCATAAAATTCAAAATATTTTGGGAGAGGATTTATTTTATATTTATTGGAAAATCAAAACTTCCTTTTTTGTTTCTAAGGTCTTTTTCCCTTAACAAAGGATGTAAACAAATGAATTATTCTAAATTAACAAGTAAAATATACGATTCTCTAAATTATATCACGACAAAACAAATTGGATGGCGAACAGAATATAGTATCGCTTCATGCCGCTGCGCGTAAATCATTACTACTTCTTCGAGAAAAATAAGAGATAATGAGCACCGGTCATTTCAGAGTAACTTTGCCATAACCATTCCTCTGATTCCGAAAATATTTTTCAACCATTTAATAAGAATATTAACTTAACTCTTTCGTGGACATGAATGCTATAGAATTCATTTTTATTGTAATGCAAAATGACGTGAATGCCATAACATTAAAATTTATAAGCCACATTATTATGCATCGGATTCTATACATCCTTAATTTTCTGAAATTAATATCCACTTTAATGTATTGGCTAAATGGTTTATGGGAGGGGTGGGAAACCTGCGGCCTTTTTGAACTTCTTACGCAACCTTACCGAATATTTACAGTTTTCATTGAAATAATATAGTACTTGTCTGTAAGCTACACTATTAAAATTCGAGAGTAAACAAATGTATCTATGTATATCCGAATATCTTCTCAAAAACCGCTGAACGCAGTAACGTGACGAAAGTACCAAAACATGGGAAATAATCCAAGGAATCCATTTTGACCATTTAAATTCCGAGATTGCAATTAGTTAAAAATATATTAATTGAAAACGCCAAAATGAATGAATATACCCTGCTGCCATCTATTGCGCAGAGACAATTTTCCTTTTTTCCCCGATTATTAATCTTTCAGGTTCGGTGTTCCTACATTTTGTTTATTTATTTAACGGAAGATGGTTTGTAAAAAATATTTTATTTTGTTTTCTTTCTTCGTGAGTTTCCGTGTTTTTATTTATAAACACCGGAAAAAATCATTATCTTGCATTTCTTTCTTTCTTTTTTTGCCAATAACTTCCTAAAGAATTGACGGAAGAGAGAAATTTTTATGCTATTTTAAAGTGAAATAAAGTATCTTTCCAATGACACTCTTGAAGCATTGTACAACATTTTATCTAATTTTTATAAATTATAATTTTTTTAAAATTTTTCACGTGACCTCACTTCTTCTCTCTGCCAGAGAATGACGCATTATTCGAGATACCCAGTGCAACGCCGGATCACGCAGTGTAATAATAATTACAGAACAATAACCTTTAAGATTCTGATCAACGGTTTTTTGCCCAACTGTTTCAGTTCATAAATGTTCCTCTTCTCTGGTTTATGGAGTATTTTCATTTTTTCTTTTGTGTTTTCTATGTGTATTTAAAAATTTTCGTTTAATAGAAAATAGCGTAAAAGAGAAGTTGAGCACTTCCATCGCATCTATATCTTGTAGGCTTAATAAATAACTTGTCCATTTTTGCAACTCATCAAAGTGTTGACTGTATGTGAGCGTTTTAAGGTTAATTACACGTTAGAAGGGCTATAAATGTTTAGGATTTCCCAATTTAAAAGTATAAGAGAGCTACAAATGCATACAAATATTTTAAAGCTTAAGAACAAAAATAGTTTTGGAATATGAAAAATACATAAAATAAAACTGTTTATGAAGCCTGAGAAACATTATTAAAAACAGATACAAATCCTTACACTGTTTAAACGAACAACATATCGTCTTAGAGAACTCTACTCCTGTATTATAATCTCACGAAAAAAATAATAGAAATTCTTACAATACTAGAAAACACAATGTGCAGTAAAAATGAATTGTGCAAAGGAAGTACTCGTCTTCCTTTTGAATCCCTTACTATTTCATTCATACTTTATGACACACACTCAACGGATGTTTGAATTCGGTTCTCCTATGTGAAGAATAAGTTCTAAATCGTGTTTCCACTAATGGGAGGGAAGGTAAAACTCTTTCACGTCTCTGAAACCCATTTAGATTTTACTTACTGTGCTCTAGACAAGCTGTTTAAGGATGCTTTTATGAAACGAATTCCGCCTCGCTTAGACTCCGTTGAATACCTGGAAACGACTTCTAAGCTGATTAGTCAAATACATCTACCCATCTCCAAATAAGTTACCGACTGAATTGTTACCTAATCTGTAAACTCTGTTTGGTGCAATATTTTCAGTATTTACGAATAAAGCTGCAATTTATATAATTTTAACGGTAAATATTTTCTATTAAAATCAACTGCCTGAATTGAAAAGTTAGTTTTGCAGATGAGTTAGAATTTACATTGCGCGATCGAAATTGAAGTTGCCTTTCGGAGAAAATATGAAGCGGTGGCATCGAGCTCAGTGAGGATTTATTCAAAATAAATAGATTAAATTTGAGTTGTTAAGTGCCAGTAAATTATCGTTTATTTCTATTCAAATAAAATTGAAAACAAAAGGTGTTTTCATAAATAATTTGACATATACATTTGAAAACTCAGAATTTTGGATTGAATGTGAGAGAAGTGATTAATATGTATAGAATTGATGTTTAAGTAGGAAGAAAATATAAGGTCATAATGCAAAAACTATAAAAGACCTCTTAAAGTATAATCTACTTCCTTTTATTGATATTCATGCATTAAATAGAATGACACTATATATTTATCTATGCAATGAAAAGAAGTATTTTCTGATGAGAATTTTATATTTCAGATACGTAAGTCTGCAACGATTTTCTACGAAGCATATTTTTAATTTTTCGAATATTTTCACTGGTAATTAATTTCCAAGAGATTGCAATTGGAGGTAGAGTTCACATACAAATGATAACGAACCACATTATACTTTAAATTAAAATCCACCTCAAAATGCTTTGTATTTATCCTTAAAACCGCAGATATACTGAAATCTTAATTAATTTTATTATTCACGAGATGAATCGAAATAGATTTGCAAAAATAATTTGCTTTTAAATTCTGAAACATTTTTTAAATTATTTCATTTATTAAAATGATGCATTTGGGATTCTCTTCCACAAGTATTAATTTTGGATTGATTTGAAAAATACACAATCAAAAACGGTTTATTCAATTGATACATGCAATAGAATTTATTAATTTTTTTCCTCAGCGTACAGTATTTCAAGTATTTAATATAAGTATCAAGTATTTAATGTAAGTATCAAGCATTTAATATAGTAATCAAGTATTTAATATAAGGATTTTGGCGTAGGTGTTCGAAATGTAAAATTTCATTTAACCCTTTCGGCACTAATAGGCATATACGTCCTAGAGATTAGACTTCATTCCCTATTGGTAAATAAATCCTACTTTTATATGGGGTTTTACGATTTCAGTGTTCTACAGGAATTAGGGAATAAAATCACGATTGAAGGAACTTGGAAACACTCTCAGATTGCAAATGGCGGTCTTGTGTTTTTGTTGTCTTCATATCACGATTATTGGTATGAAGCTGTAAAATTGTTTCCCTGTCTTGTTAATCTTATGACAGGAGAGAGTTAAAGTGTTACAAATGCTTTACTGGAATAGTCCCAGTCGACTATGCGATCTTCCACAAGTATTCATTTTGGATTGATTTGAAAATACATACAAAAAAAACCCGGTATATTCAATTGATATATGCAATAGAATTTATTAATTTTTTTTCTCAGCGTACAGTATTTAAAGTATTTAATATAAGTATCAAATATTTAATGTAAGTATCGGTATTTAATATAGTAATCAAGTATTTAATATTAGGATTTTGACGTAGGTATACGAAATGTAAAATCTCATTTAACTCTTTTGGCCCTAATGGGCATATATGCCCCGGATATTAGACTTAATACCCTATTGGTAAATAAATCCTACTTTTATATGGGTTTTTAGGTTTTCAGTGTTCTTAAGGAATTAGGGAATAAAATCATGATTAAAGGAACTTGGAAACACTCTCAGATTGCAAATGGCGGTCTTGCGTTTTTGTTGTCTTCTTAACACGATTATTGTTATGAAGCTGTAAAATTGTTTCCCTGTCATGTTAATCTTATGACAGGAAAGAGAGTTTTACAAATGTTTTACTGGAATAGTCCCACGCTTGGGATGTATTGTCCCAGGAGATTTCCAGGAAACGGGAAAAGTGAAAAACTTTAAACTCATAACATACTTCTTTTAGTATGTCAACATTAAGTTAAACTACTTCTCATAATTAAATTTTAATAATGCAAAAGTCAAAGCGAAAGGATTAAAATGTCTGACATCTAACACTTCCAGAAGAGTTGATATTATCTAGTTAAAAATATGCAATAGATATATTTGCTTTGAAAATTGGTTAAACTGAAATTTTCTATTCTCCTCTTCTTTTAACTAATCACATCAATTTATCCACATTAAATATCTGATATCAATCTCCGATTTTTCTGTCAATTCTTAAAATAAATAATGGTTCTGCAATTTCAGTAAGGTTAATCAATAAATCTGAATAATATCTTTCTTCTTTTAGAATGTTTATGGTGCCCTGCCATAATTTCACTGATCGATACTATTTTAATTAGCTCTAGTTGACAAACGATACAAATTTTTAATAATAACGTAATTTGATATCACAGTATCATCCTCCAAGAAGAAAATATTTCGCAGCCTTAAGTTAATGAATTCTTTGAAGAATTTTAAAAGTTTTTCATTTTTCTGGAAGAAAAGCGGGGTCTAATTACATTAAAAATAACTTTTATCTCAGAAATTCTTAATATATGGCATTGATTATGTGTAAAGATTTTGTATTGGGTTAGTTATGCAAAGTTAATAATTACTAAGTTTTTAAGTGAGCAAACATACCTCATAGATAAGTCACAATTATATCTTTTGACACCGTTTGTACAAACAACACATTTCTCAATCGAAATTTATAACATATAATCAATTTTAATTTTGTTACGTGCAAAATTCTGTCAATTCACAACGTTCTTTGAATAGAAGTTTACTGAAGCAGTTTTTATAAATTAATCTCGTATACATGATTTTTACACCCTTTATTTAACTTGACTTGTTTCATATTTATAAAAATGGAATTTGTAATCGAGTTTTCAATCACTTTCCGCTGTGTTAGAGTTTTGGAATTTTCACAGTTGTGTATTCTCGATTCAATGCGCCATTTTAATATTTACAGAACTTAATTATCAGTTAATCGATTAGTTAAATTAAATTTTGATTCCACACTAGTGGTGCCATTATTATGAGTAATAAATGGTAATGCATTTGTGGAAAATTGATTTCAAGACTCCATAATTACTAATATAATAGCCCAGATCTGTCTCTCACTGATCCGGTAACGCTCTGACGTCACCAACGATAAAATTCGCTCCATAGCACTGTGAGACGTTAAATAGCATTATTTCATTGTTAGAGCACCTAAATTTCAATAATTTTCAATGTAGAAGAGTAATTGTCGTTCTAATTTCATATTAATATATTTCATATTAATATATTTCATATTATAAATATTCAAAACTTTCTTTCATGCGAAAGAAAGTTTTGTTTGCAATGAAGAGACGTAGAAAATTTCAAAATGTAAATTCCTTACCCAACCATACAAGAATATAGCACAAAAATTCCTCCGTGTTTCGGATTTAGAAAAACATGTTTCCCAAACCTTCCAGAAATGATCTTTTAGACAATGTGGTGCTTCAATCGCTTCTCGCAAAAGCTGAACTGATGGGATTGAATTTATGCTCATATAAATAGATTTGCTATTGCTCATCAACTCAAGTTTCGTCTGTGTCATGTTATTTAGTTGGTAAAGACCCTGGCGTTCTTTTAGTTAACGAGAATAACGATGTATATATTTTATAGGCTGTTGAGATGTTTATTACCATCATAACTTGACGCACCTATAGATGATAGGCACATTTATATTTGTCCTGTGATTGAACAATATGCGAATGGATTCCATTAAGACAAATTTTTCGTTGATAATATTAAACAATTAATTGAATGTTTGATGTGTCGTTTTGTTATATGGCAAAAGAATAAAAGCAAATCCAGTCCAAGCTAGGGATCCATTATTTTTATATAAAGAATAAAAATTTTCAAAAACATATGTAAGTTCAGAAAAAAATGGCGGGAGGGTGTCTTTTCAAACAGCGGCTGATGTTAAAGGCGTAGGACTACTTTACTCGCGTGACTCTTTTGTTTCTCGAAAAGTTTCTAGTAAGTTTTTAAGTTTAAGTAAGTTTCTTTGTAACTTGTGTTGTTACCCTTTTTCTCTAAAATAAGAGATTAGTTATGTTTTTAACATATGTAGTTACCGAGATATAGAGGATCTCCCATACCAAGTTTTGTTACGTTTTGGCGTGTGAATCAATTTTCTTCCTGAGACCCTAATGGGAGGAACGTAGTCCTACGTTAAAAATGTATTACTGTCAAAATAATATTCCTCCTATGAAAATTATACACAGATAATTATTTTGGTGTTTTTCATAGACGGAATAACTATATGCATATAAGTAGACGTAATAATAAAAATGCGTGTAGTAATTTCTTTGAACATGAGTGGCAGCAGACTGTTCAAAGCATGGAATAATTAAATATTGTGCTTAGAATATTTATTCAAACTGAATTCAAACGTGCAGGTTAGAAATATATCATAAATATGACTCTTTCATGAATAGTTTCGTAGCAAAGTGAGGAAAATCGTGGTGTAGGGAAATATAAATTTCAGAAAAATATGTCTGCCGACTATCGTTTTTGTTCAAAATTTGATCCAGTTACTATAGGATTTTCTTTCAGAACTTGCTACGGATCTACTTTTTTGGTAAAAGGATCTTATGCAAAGTTCTATCGATCTGTCTCGTTGTGTTTTTTAGTTATCGTATTTCCATAGGCAGACAAATATAATTCCAAAAATTTTATTTGCGGATTCTGGAGGGTCAAAAACGTCTGTTTCAAATAATACTTTGAACAAATTTTTCTCATGAATTGAATGGAGGAACGCAGTCCTACGTTAAAACGAATTCTATCAGCTTTTATGTACTTGATTTTTATGTTTCTTAATGTAATCGCTTTTGAAGTCATCATAATAAAATTGCTAGATGAGAGTGAGGAGTAGATTTTTTTACATATTTTGCAAGTTAAACAAAGAGAGGAGAAAAACAAAAAGATGCTGTGATGAGAAAATTTAATGTCATAAAAAATTTCAAAAATGTTAAGTTGCTCGCTCCCATAGAAGAATATAAAGCAAAATTTTTGTTGTAATCGCGATATAAAAAAAATCTGAATATTTTTAAGTTACAAAAAAATAGAATATAAACAACTTGGGACTCTGGAATACTTTTCTTTATTTTCTAAAAATGACTTATCAGATTGAAACTAGAGAGAGCCTGGTTTTTCTGTATAATCTTCTTATCCAAAACCGATGCAATATCTCCTTAAAAGAAAAGCTTAAATCTCTCTTCCTTGAAAAAATAGTATCTCCTTCACCACCTGCGATGTTGTTCTTACCGTTACATCTTTCATTTTCAGGTGTGTATTGTGGCTTGTTGAAATTTTATTGAAAAAAACTGTGTCGGTGGTTCTCTTCTTATCAAAAGGAAACCGCTTTCTCTTAACCTGTCGTAAAAAGTAATGAATTTCTTTGTTTATCTCGAGTTCAACATTTTTGCATGATCGTCTGCTTCCTTTTTAAAACTGATTTTCCTTTCATGAAAAGTGAAATCCTTTGGCTATGATGATAACTTTCCTGAAAAAGGTAAAAGTGTTTTGAAAGTTAAAGCTTTAGAAGGATTTTTTTTTGTTTTTATCCGAAGTGGAATTCATTAGAAAGCATTTAGAAAAAACTCTTAAAGCAGTTTTAAAAACTATATGATATGGTGGAAAGCAATGAAACTATTGAAAGCGTCTTTCTTTGCTAAATTGTCTGCTCTTTGATGTTTGCTACACTTTCATGTATTTGTTATTTGTCCATGTTAAACGAGTTGTTTCATTTGTATTGAAAGTCTATCCAATGACTAATTTGTATCTAAGGTTTATTTCAAATAAATGTTTCAATATTGATAGGCGCACGACATTTAATTGTAATATTGTAATTACCGACAAAAGCAGAAATTTGTATAAAAAAGTTACATTCGAAAAAAAATTAGTTGCGATCATGATTCCATATTGAGTTTCTCGATTTCCCGTTCAGTTAAATCGAATCTTGTTCTCTAAGAAAATATTTTATTTAATGCATCTTAGAATGATTAAAATATTCTCGGAAAAATTTAAACGCTGTACATGATTCAGGTATTATTATAGTATTATAAATATTTCTTTTCTAAATAAAGAGTATCTAAGGATAAATGTCTGTAAATTCTACAAAAGTTAATCAGTGTTTTAGATTTCAAAACAAATTCTAAAATGTGATTTAATAGCTTTTAAACTGAGTTGGAAATATTGTTGACACATTGAATCAAACATATTTGCTAAGTAATAGATTTTATTTCCTTGCGCCTTCCATATGGCTATCAAAAGGCATACGAAACTTGTTGAAACATAGATAGTTTGATAGCTAGATTTATTGATTTGTTTATGAACCTTCACTGTCAGATATGCCTGCTGTTGAGACCCCTTTTGGGTTTTCGTCAATAGATGGCGCCCGAGAACAATTAATTGTAATTTTGTAAATACCGATAAAAGTAAATGGGATTTAATTCTAATTTTGTGCAAATTATTAATACGATTTATTTTTTTTATTAATTCGTAGTTTCCATGTTATAAAAATTATAGAATTAAATTTAACTCTCTTTTGAATGTATTTTGAATAACTTGGGATTTCTTATCGCATAATTGCTATTTTTTGTATATTGATAGACGCAGACGACATTTAATTGTAATTTTTCAATTAATGACAAAAGCAGAAAGTTGTATTAAAAATTTACATCCAAAAAACAATTAGTCATGATTCCATATTGAGTTTCTTGATTTCCCGTTCAGTTAAATCGAATCTTGTTTTCTCTTCTCTTGTATGTATGCAGTATTTTTAATTTTTCTGGTTGTTCGTTAAATAAATTGTTACTTGGTTTTAAAAATTATAGCAATTTTCGAGTCTAAATCAAATCGCGCAACCACATTACTGTGAATTATATAATAGGTTTAAGTCGGCTAAGATGACGAATTGGATTTTTCTCGAAAATTACACTGGACCGCAGACTCGATCCTACATCATCAGAGACCTCTAGCGACCAGACATCCATGTCATGCCAAAAGATTCCATCCCGTTATTTGTGTGATTCATAATACGTAGAAATGTGTTTTAGAGTCGTTACGATGTAAATTTTGGATAGTGCTTTTTAAGGGATAGTGTTCACGGTGTAAGTATTTTTGATTTATACATGTCATATTCGTAAAGTGCTAATCAAAAGCTGTACAATGATGTATTATTTTAATTTTTATAATGAGCTGATGCCTTTCAATGTCTTTTCGAAATAAAAATGGCGACGCCGTTTAAGATGACGAATTGGGTGGAGGGTAAGATGACGAATCACTCCACGCTGATGCAGGAGCTCGTCGTGCTACCTGAATGCCACCTGCCCTTCCTGCAACTCACTGACACACCAGAGAAAAATGAGCATCTCATTAAAAAGGACATAGAGGAAAAAGAAGACACATGGAAACTCTGACTGCTGAACAAGGCTGAAGTTAATAAGACTAAACGCAACAAACCTTCAAAAAATTCTACAAAAAAGAAGAAAGTAGCTAAGTAACACCTGGACTTCTAATATTCTGAGTCTGAAGACTCAATTCATTCATTTGAATTTTCTTACGTTGACGGTAATGACAATCTGGACCCAGAGGTTCTCGATAATGGAGAATGCATCATTTGCAGTGAGTAAGGAAACACGGAATTGGGATTCCAGTGTTTTATGTGCAAGCTCTGGCCCCATTCCACCTGTACTGGCTAAGACAAAATCAAAGCCCATGGCGATGCGATTTTTGTAATTAATGCCATTTCTTAAGGTTTGAATCTCAAATTAATATATTAATTAATATAAAATATCATTGTCCGAATTTTTCGATTAAGCGTTTGCAGCAGCATCGATTCACTTTCAGGTTTATTCAACGTTATTCGTCATCTTACCCGCACAGTCGGGTAAGATGACGAAATTGACTTTTTTTCTAAAAGGAAATTTCGGGGTCTTAAATTTGATCATAAAAATTTAAAAAATATCACTTTTAAATAAAGAGTTGAAGATTTTGGCGAAAAAATAATCCTCCAGCAACGAATATTGAGGTGATAAAAATACCCAAAGCTTAAGGTCGTCATCTTACCCAACTTTGCCCCACATGTTTCCACGTGCTATGGAACTATAGAAACAAATTTAGTGAGCTAAACAATTTTTTTGGTTGAAGCACAGAGTTTCATTACGTAAAAGTACAGACTCGTGGTGTTTTTAAATTAAATTATAATTAAATATATTAGTTACTTTTCAATTTTTAAAAATAATATTCAGAGCTATTTAACTGGGTGTTATAATATCCCATAAAGCTTTCCACATATAATAAACTTTAGGTGTCATTTAAAATAATTATTTTAGAACTCATCGAAGTTTTTTATTTTCTTTGAAATCATTTTGGAATTATTCATATTATTTCTTGGATTCTCATCACAAAAATGGATGATGTTTTTTCCTATAATTGTTTCGTGATTTATTAGAGGTGATATAGTTGTAAACTTTAAGGACAGGATGTTGTGAGTTTATATATCAAAACATCTTGAAAGTAATCACTATTCTATTATTCTCTGTTGTCACTTTTGCAATAATTTTCATTACAAATTTAAAAAAAACCGCTACAAAATCGTATTGAATAAATCTGTTTAATTCTGTTTTGAATAATTTAAAAATATTTGAATTTCAGAATTAATTCACTGAAAAATACAATAAAATTATTTTTGCCATACTTCAACACTTAATTTATCAGAATGAATAAAACAATAACCGCTATGCCCTAGGCAACGAAATTTAATTTGAGTTTTTGAGCTCATGCATGGAATTAGAATCTGATTTTTTCTTCTACTAACAGCCAGTATTAGCCTTTTTTTCTTATCTTTTATTAGCTTTCTTTTCAAGACTGTAGTTGACTGATTTTGCTTGTGAAGCGAGATTAATTGCAATGGTTTATATTATTTTTCCGAAAAAGTTTTTTGGAACAGTTTTTCTTCAATGAATAATAATAATAAAAAAGATGATCGTTTCCTCACTTTTCATGATCTCGCTGATCTCCCTAGGTTTTTCGTCTACATCGACGTAAACTAAAGAGAAAAACGAATTGTGGCTTTTTGCTCATGTTCTTTTCAATTTGTTACTCGAAGCTGAATTGTTAATTACGATGTTAAAAATTGCTAAGTGGATAAGATTTTAATTTGATTTGAAAGTGGATAAATCTATATGCACTCTAACTGTAATCACGTATTAAATCCAAATGAGTGTAATTTAGAATTTTTATTTGTTATTTTGAAACATTCTTACGGTTTTAGTCTAATTTGCTTTTTCTTATCAAGGGATTGGAATTTTCTATTTTAGTTGTTTTCAATAAACAGTCAGTATTTATTATTTTGAAATCTCTTTACCTTTGAGGAACATGAGAAAATTACTCTCGAATAATCTACTTATGGTCTTTATTTCTTAATTTTTCATTTTTATTTTGTTGTACTTCATTGCACGTATATATCTCGCAATATAATTATTTTTTGACACCTGGAATTTCGGTCGTTTACAAAAATGTATGGACAACAAAGTCATTGGCGTTTTCAAAAATGAATGAAAAAAAAACATGTAGTGTCTTCATACAACTGAATGTCGAAGAACAAACCATGTTGTACCCTTGGAGAAGGAGGAGACCTAATTTCTTAGAAATATTTTTAAATTAAAATGGAATTCGGCTTCTACTAAATATGTTTTTAACTCTTTGAATGGTTTCATAAGAGAATTTAACGCAAAATAATAATTTATAAAAATATGGAATAAAGATCTTTTATAAACATATTTTCAGCTTTAATATCATTCGAAATAAGCATACATATCTCCTGTTTATTAGATCATTTAAAATGCCTCTTTAAAGTATCTCCCAATATCAACAAGTCCTCCCCTTAGGCAAATGAATACAAATATCTAGGGTTAATTTTAGACGCAAAATTATTGCGTTACAAATATATCAAACAAAGCCATAGTAACTGAAATTTCGTTATTGTTACTCTAAAGACGTGAAACGGAATGTTTGCTCTAGGAATTTTAATGTTTATGGAAAATGCTTCAACTCGATGGAATATGGAAACTCAAAAACTTGCTCTAACTCATTTCCTTCTATTTCCAATTTGAAGTGGGGTT
>BGPR01024503.1:0-23166 GCA_013235015.1 Araneus ventricosus | reverse complement strand
AGAAACATGAGATATGGTTTTATTTTTTTTCTCAATCCAAGAATTCTTTACTTTCCCCCTGTTCCAAAGAAAAGAAGTGATTTCACGAATCGCATGTTTTCCTGTCATGTCATATTTTTATCGTGTTTTCTGGCAACTCCATAGAGTGCATTTTGATTCCGTTTTATTGAGAAAAAAATCTCAACAATAAAAGTAAGATTCTATTGTGTATAAACAATTTAAACTTTTCTCTATAAAATTGTTCCCCTCTTTAAAGCAAAAACGAGAGATCTAGAAATATTGAACTGATATGCAGGGAGAAGATTCACTATTCCAAAATGTATCTATTTGTAAGATACATGCGCGCCTATGTTAAACTGTATTGACTAAAAAGCTGAAAACTTTTCTTGTAAATCCTATGTTGGAAACAAAAACCTTCCGAGCAAAAATATAGTTTTCAGTTGCAGTGCAATGATAAGAAGGAATTTCAAATTTAGTAAATAGCATGCAAAATTTTAAATAGAAAAGAATTAAGAATAAATACTCAAGCTATAAATCCTAAAATTTTTAAAAATTTGGCAAAAATCTACTAAATAATTTACTACCGTCTCTTGATTTAAAAATTCATAAGCTCTATCTGGTTTTAAAACGATTAAAAAGTTTTAACATTACAACTTGAAATACAAGTTTTCTAGTTTCAATACATGGTATCTTTCCAAATGGTATCAACACTCTAGGAACAGGGATGTGACGTGGCGTAGTAGAAGTATATTTTAAACTCAAACAACTGTTTTCTACTATCTATATATTTGAGGTTATTAAAACTGAGAATGATTATATGTTGCGTTTTAAATGATTTATTTAACTTAATTTGCTTTATATAAACCAAACTCCATCACAAAGTTACGCTACCTTGAGAACAAGTCTTCAATTTGAATTTATTTTGCTCTTGCAAAAATATAACTTCTTATGAAGGAATACGGACAAATTAGTAAGCTAATCATTTTTGCTTTTTGATTTATTGAAGTTTTTAACGTCCAGAGCGTTTTTCACCTCTGTAAAAATACATCAATTAAGCATCTATCCTCGAATAAATAAGGAAAACCAGGTGAAACACTGAATAAAGAGAGCCAATATACCAATTAAGCAGATTTTAACATAGATTATTGTGAAAAACAAAATATGTGATAGTTTTTTCATTGCATATTCTATAGTTTATTCATCTTTTGGTCATAAAATTAAAGTGCTTCATAGGAATTCTTTTTATTCCCTTTGTTTCAATGGTATCCCAAAAAATACTGTGAGTATTGTTCTATGAACTTAATGTGAATTACTTGGATAATGCGAGATAGTAGTCAAAACTGCATGAAGAACTGTAACATAACAAATTTACACAATAAAGTTTTATTTACTATTACTCTCAAAAAGTTCCGGAACTTATTTTATTACGGAAGAATGAGAACAGATTGATCCTGTTTATTGGCGTTTCCTTCGTTGTAAATATCCTGCTCAAATTTGCATTTTTCTGTCGTTTATACAAAGATGCAAATGCTGATTACAAGTCTAATTTTGTTACCTCCTACAGAGCCTTCGTCACTGCACTTCTTCGGAACTTGAAAAGAGTTGCAAGTTGAGAAATTTTTCATCCACTTCTTCGTAAGTTGCAAAGCGTTGCAAGTTCAGAAAATTTTCATGCACTTCCTCGGAACTTGAAAAGTGTTGCAAGTTGAGAAATTTTTCATTCGAGAATAAAGTCACGATGGGTTCAGCAAGATCAGGGGAATAAACTGATTGTGGAACTACCCGAATGTGACTTTTGGGTAGGTAAGATGACACCATGAAGGACCTTTGACATTATACTATTTACCCATGTCGACTCACTCACCAGCTGTAGAGCGAATAATGTCCTACCGCCAGGAGAAAAACCCTGGACAGGGTTGCCGCAAGTAGACGAGTTGAAGAAAGGAGATAAATGGGTATAAAATCCACAGCAACATTTGACGAACTAAGCGCACTTCGTAAGGCCAGAATATGTTTTCGACCGTAGTACAAAGGGAAACGAGACTTCCGTCGGTTGTATATGCGCCAAATAAAATAAAGACCTTTCCATCACCCCAAAAATGCAGTGGAATACCCCGTTTCCATATCGCCTGCCACAGACATGTATAGTGTCTAGGGATTTTCTCGTGACGGTAATACAGTAGGAACCTATCAGACTGCAACTTTTCGGGATGGAACACCAAGGACTTAGTCTTTCCCGCGACGGAGAGTTTTAAATGCCTGTAATCACGAGCTACGCGCATGCGCTGCATGCATTGGAACTGGATGAGACATGTTCTGAGTACACGTCACACGATACTCTTAGCTTTTTCCGCGAGAAAATCATATACAGGGGTGTAGTGGAGCCGGAGAGCCGTTCCGGTACTGTTTTTTTATACGACAAAATAAATAAGAAAAAAATGTGAAAGCGTCCTTAAAACAAAGCAATTTTTGTCTCCCAGGTTTGAGCTTTCCGGCACTGCTTTCAGAGTATTCCAGCACGACTTATTTGGCGTCACCATTGATTATATACATTTAGAAATTATTTACAAAGTTCCGGAACCATAAGAAGTAATAATAATCATGCAGCCCATTTTGACAGAATTAACATTCCAAGCAACATTGAATACCATCTTAGAAGAAAGAGACAAGCCAGAATTCCGTGAAATGAGTCCTACTTGATTAAATTAATCTATTAAAAGAAGAGGCAAAACACATATCCGAACGTGTTAACAAGAAAGCCGTTATATAAGAATAAAAACACCGCTAAAAGAAAAACATTTTTTTTCTGTTTTCATCACATTCGCAGAACTCAAAGCTGAGTTTATAGGACTTTTTTCCCCCCTTTTCTTAATCTTCCTAGATTTAGCAATCATCCAAGACGGCTCTACACAAACGAAAGAAAGGCCAAAGGGAAGAAAGTAACAAAAAGGCACCATTAAAAAAGAAAAGATGTGGGTCTTCCCATAGAGAACGCATATCCTCATGCACGTCTTATTTCACGAGATTAGAACTGCGAAAGCTCAGACATGTTTTCTACGTTTTTGTTTCGTTTGGGATTTCTTTCTTTTTGAGCGGCGTGCTTCAATTGCTTTTTCCATTATATTGTCCCACGTGTTTTAGACTCGCAATCGGTTTAAATAAACGAATGTCAATCTGCACGACTGTGTCGTATGTAGCAGCAGAAGGGAGAGTAAGTATTTACTAACATAAAACTCTGTAAATAAATGAATGTGAATGAAAATAAAGTAGATTACAATCTCTGATGAATTTTGGAGACGAAACTGCAGATTTCTAGGTTTAGTTTCTTTTTCTCTCGGTTTATGATAGTCAAAATTCTGAGTTATTTGTCCTTTAGGTATTTTTAATTTATAATCCATCAGCTGCTACATCAATGGTTAAGTCTTTTACAACAAGGAAACCGTCTGGGGAGCGAAAATACAGGAAGTTTGCATTTGTGCATAAGAAATTATGGACGGTAGAACAAATTATTTTTATTTTCGTAAGTTGTAAAGGTGCCTATAATAAAAAATTAATCTCGGAAGTTGCGTGTTCCGATGTTAGGAATGCTAATTCACCGATACATTTTTTGAGAATTCTTTATGAATAAATATATTTAAATATATTTATTCAAAATTCTGAGTTATTCGTCCTTTGGGTATTTTTAATTTATAATTCATCAGCTGCTATACATCAGTGGTTAAGTCTTTTTGAACAAGGAAACCGTCTGGGAAGCGAAAATACAGGAAGTTTGCATTTGTGTATAATAAATTACGGACGGCAAAACATTTTTTTATTGTGGTAAGTTGTAATGGCGCCTGTAATATAAAATTAATCTCGAAAATTGCGTGTTTAGTTGTAAAGAATGCTAATTCACCGACATATTTTTTTTGGAAAATTCTTTATAAATAAATATATTTAAGCCAAAAGTGCCACGTGTTATAAACGACTTCACTTAATTCCACGATTCATTAATGTTCTCTTTTCTATTGAAGATTCATTTCAATACCAGTTTAAGAATTCATCTATTCAAAAGAAAATTTGAACACAGTGGAAAGTACTCGACAAATCTTCTTGCATGAGATCTCTTTGGCTCTATAGGGGGAAACTGGATGAATTTTGTATGTATGCTAGCACACTTAAACGACAACTTTTACACCCTACGCCGATTATTCTAGCCACACTTTGAATTTTCGATCCACCCTAGTGAATGACCCCTCTAAATGGATGAGCTGAGAATTGGAACGGTCCTGAAAGAAGCACTTCAAATGGCTTGGAATGGTGAATGTCCAGCTTAAAAGGCTTAGAAGGCGTTCTTTTAGAATATATAATGGAAGGAAATTTACCCAGTGAATTCGAGTCATGAAATCAGACAAATAAGCATTGCAGACGTCAGAAGATAACTGATCACATTTTAAGAATTTTTAGTGTGTTTTCACTTTTACTAATCAAAAATGAATACATTAAAGTAAAAGAAAAAGGTAAGGGGATTCGAACCTTTTCTCCGAAACATCGGCGCATGCCAGTGTTTTAGTCTTGATTGCTCTGTCTTTATATTATTTTTAAGAATCTTTTCTTAATTATAGCAACGATAAAGTCCACACAAACCATCGGGAGTGTTCTCCTCTAAACTTTCTCGTATGCTTCCCCAAAACGGTGCCGTTTCTCCTTCCCCCGCGTGGTTAAAAAAATTCGAACCTACTGTTGCCCAGAATCCAATGACTATGAGAAGGTTTTTCATTATAGTGATTGAAAAATATCTGGGTAAAGAATCAAATTCAAAGCGATACTCACCGATTAAAACGCATACCTATTGCACACTGCTAGGGTTCACTTTTGCCGTCTCAAGAACAAACTGACGTAATTCGCTCCATACCTTTGGCGTGCACAGAAGATTGCTTCCAGTACGCATGCGCGCGGAGATAACGGATTGGTTTCAATAGTAAATTATACAGACCGGCAGACAGTCAACCCTTTGACGGATTTGGCCCAAACTTTTATACGGACCTACATTCATGACGATAAAACTGTGTACTGAATTTTATCCATCTAGCTATTCAAGTTTTTGAGTTATAGTGTTCACATGACTTCGGACATACAGACAGACAGGCTTCCCTTTGACGGATTTTGACCAAAATTTGAAAGAAACCTACAAATTATGTTTAAAGACCACATACCAAATTTCATCCCCGTAGCTTTAATAGTTTTCGAGTTATCGTGTTCACAGACAGACATAATTCCAAAATTGTTGTTTTCGGACTCAGGGAGGTCTAAAACGTGGAGATTCGTCAAAATCTCGAGTTCGAATTTTTTGACGATTACAATCCTTTCTCTTTGTATACTTCGTGTACGAGAAAGTAAAAATGCATTTCATATCGTCGCAACGCGCGATAATGAATATAAACGAAGTTACTAAAACAAAGAAAAGTATTTTTGTAAAATATACTTCAAATAATTTTTAAAAATTTTTGAAAATTGGAAAAAAATCTATTGAAATAACACTGTTATCACTATAAAGCTATTTTTTAAAATTTTAAGAAGGTATGAAAATGGCTAATGTGGAATAATATGCTTTGAAGTAATTAAGGGAAAGCCCGAACATTTCGATTCATTATTTTCTCGTGTACGAAGTATACAAAGAGAAAGTATTGTAATCGTCAAAAAATTCGAACTCGAGATTTTGACGAATCTTCACGTTTTAGACCTCCCTGAGTCCGAAAACAACAATTTTGGAATTATGTCTGTCTGTGAACACGATAACTCGAAAACTATTAAAGCTACGGGGATGAAATTTGGTATGTGGTCTTTAAACATAATTTGTAGGTTTCTAACAAATTTTGGACAAAATCCGTCAAAGGGAAGTGTGTCTGTCTGTATGTTCGAGGTCATGCGAGCCGGTAAGAGAGGAAAATCTTTACGCATCTCTTTGAATTTCATTTTTTGCCTAGATATTTTTTCAATCAATATAATGGAAAACCTTCTGATAGTCATTGGATTCTGGGTAACAATAAGTTCGAATTTTTTCAGCCACGCGGGGGAAGGGGAAACGGCACCGTTTTGGGGAAGTATACGAGAAAGTTTAGGGGAGGACACTCCCGCTGGTTTTTAACTAAAAATCTAATTAATTTTTTAAAAAAAACCTTTCTTACTAAGCATCTACTTTCCTCGAAGTAACTACCAACCAAATTTGGTAGTTCTAGGCCTAACGGTCTGCCCTGCGGAGCGTTTCGAACGATTTTTGCACTATGCATGTCGCTTCAAGAAATTTACAAATAACATCTAACCTATAAACATTACGTTAAAAGTTTTTCGCCGTGCAGCGACTTCCTTAAATAAAGTATTAAAATAACTTTGTCAGCACAACTTTCAGTAACTTTCTAGAACTTTTATCTAAACTGAATGGTAACGAAGACCAGCTACTTTATTACGGTGAATGTGATCCGACTTCGCGATGCGGATCTTAGGCACCGCATCAGGGAAAATTATGTACAGCAGGTCATATTAGCCAGGTCGGTGATTCAAGCTGATTAAGTCTAGCAGGGAAAGTTTTTTGCCTTCTTTTTCCCCAGAAATACTGCATTTTTTCCCTGTGACTTGTAAAATTGATCCCCCAAGAATTTTCCGTTCAGAGGAATTCGGTCGTCCAACTAAATATTTTATAAAATCGTCATAGCCTCGAGATGAAGAAGAAAGGTAATTCCATGAAGAGTGTGAAGAAGCAAGAATCCGAATTCTTAAGAATAGAAAATCAAAAGTTTTGACATCCTTGTGAAAGAATAAAAATAGATGACCAGTGGTTGGTTGCTTTATCTTAAATTATTCAGCTCCAGGCAAAAACTTAATAATTTATACTATATCTACTGTATTTAAAATTAAATAATTCTTTTTGTGGTATGAATCTATCTTGCTGCCGTCTTATTTTGCTGCGAAACTATTTGATATGGCAAAATATACACTGTAAAAAAAATCCCGTAAAATTTACGGTTTTAAACCGGCAGCTGGGTTGGTTGTGCAAAACCGTAAAAGTTACGAAGTAAATCCGTAGGCACAACGGTTTTTTACCATACAGGGACAAGTTTTTTCCGTAAAAGTTACGAAGTAAATCCGTAGTCACAACGGTTTTTTACCGTATGAGATCAAGTTTTCTCGTTAAAAATTAAATCATCGAAGTAAGTGACGTCATCGACTGAGTTGAGTTGTTTCCTCCTTCTGTTCGAGTTGAGTTGAAACGTGCTGATGTGTATTATCGATTAGGAATATTAATTAATCAAGGCTTTATTATTAATTTCAATTAATCTAATTTTTATTTGAACTTACTTGGACGATTTCGATGCAAGCTGGTGACAAAACTTCGAATTCCTCCGAGCCGGGGATCGAAACCGCGTTCATAGAAACAAAAGGCAGTCGCTCTAACCAGTAGACCACCGGAGACTTCAGAATGTGAGGTAAAAGTAATCTATTTGAGTTTTAAAGTCACTATAGCTCTAGTGGCGCCACCTAGTGGTGTAAAAATCAACTATTGCCAGAACACGTGTTTTAAGGTTAGCTTTCATGAGTGACAACAGGTTACTGCAACATGTGTAAACAATAGCGGAGATGGAACCCTATTAAAAACATGAAATGAATGCAATAAAATTACATTTAAGAAAAGGGAAAGTTATCATACGGAAAGCAATACCGTCTGACGAAAAATAGAATTTGAACTGACGGTTTTAAACCGTTCATGGCTGGAGCGGAAAACGGGGAAAAACCGTTTTGTCAACAAAACAGCTTTAAACCGTCAAATATACGGAAAAAGTCCGGGAAAAAAACGGATATTTTTTACAGTGTAGGGAAGATTTATGGACTTAGCAAACACTTCTCTTTAGTTCTGAAACTGAACTTCTAAAAATTTCTTCATACCTTTATTAAAGCAGTCAAGCACCAAGGGATGTAGAAATTATTTAAATATTTTCATAACTCTAAGAAAAGTTTACTTAATTTAATAAACTATTATAATCACTTAACGTAATAATTTTGCGGAGTAATTAAAAATATTTATCCGCGGAAATTAAAATAGTGCAAATTGTTTTTCGATTTTTTACAGATATTTTAGTTTTGTGCAAAATTTTGATGCCACTGCTATTAAAATTTTCGGCTATAAATTTATTCCCTACAACCTCCCCCCCCCGGGGGGCATCGCGAATACATGGATGAGTGGCCGCCGGATAAGTAAGCGGGCATACGCTTCCCCTGGGATATTGTAATCGTGGGGCTCTGGGTCTCCCCAAAAGTGATAGTAAGTACCTCCTTCGGTAGGAGCCGGGCCGTGGCCGGTGATGGCTGTTAGGACTCCGACCTCAGTATCCGAGCTGTCGTGGCGGCCGTTTTTCAACTGACCCCGGTTGCCAAGGCAGGGCGGCAGCAACTCCATTGGAGGATATTCCTGACAAAACTCCCACTGACGTCTAAAGAAAGCTCTTTATTTTTAGTATTTTATTGAAAGAATTTAAAGATGCCTTTCTAAGCACTTTAATCAAGCCTATACAAATTAGAGAATCTCCCATATTTTATATTTTTTTCGAAAGCGGAAAGATAAAAATGAAAATATTACATAAAATATATAAAAATGTACATAATATTGTTAATGAACATTCAGCTTTCTGTTTAGAAGATTCACTTAATTCATCTCACTATAGGTCTGAAATTTCCATGAAACGTTTATTGCCAAGTTTAGATTATTTTCTTAACTATAAATTGAATAATAAAAGAATTAATTAATCATTCCTATTAAAATCTGAAGGTAAACAGAAGTATGTATATATTCATCTATCTATGTCCGGCTATCTTCTCATGAACCATTGAATCCTGAAACAAGCAGAAAGTACCAAAAGACAGGAAATAATCCAAGGAATCCATTTCAACCACTGAAATTCTGAAATTACAATTAGTTAAAACGATATTAATTAAAAACGTGTAAATGAATGAAATTTTTTGCCGCCATCTATTGACAGCTGCTATAACTATGTGACAATGTGTATATGAATGAAATATTGTGCCTCTATCTATCGGCAGCCCCTATAACTATCTGTCATATCGGTTGTTCATACATCGGGTTTGTATAAAAGGCTTTATTTTTTTCTTTTTTAGGGAGCTTCCGCGTTTTGGAGTTTTTATTTATAAACATCGGGAAAAAATCGTCTTCCTGCATTTTTTCTTTCTTTTTTTTTTGTCGTACGGTGTTTCGCAACATTTACGTTTGTTGGGGAAAATATTTATTCATTTGTATCCTTTTTTTTCATTATTATTCAAATACGGGCAAGACGAAAATATATGTTTCTGGTGTTTAATTTAGTTTGGTGTACTATTAAATCGTTTATCGTTTCTGTTTTTATTTCGTTTTATTTTTTCTTTTGAAAAACAAATATCATGCTAACCTGTTTTAATTTATAAGCATAAGAATTCTCGCTTTTTCATTCGTACCAAACTCTTTTAAGGTAATAAAAAGGCTAGAAATGAAAGTTTGAATCCAACAAGAGAGGATTCAAAACAGATTTACGTTTGTTAGGGGAAGCTTAGTGACAATATTTGTAGAGAAAAAAGAGGCGGGCATATGAAAAAATGTGTATTTCGAGAAACGCTGGGTTATTAGCTGAAAGGTAATTAAAAGGTTGGATTTAAAAATTTTAATTAAACAATATAGGATTCAAAGGATGTTTACTTTTTTTTTGGGGGGGGGGGGGGGTTAGTGGCAATATTTGAAGAAAAAATAAACTGAAGACAGGCATATGAAAATTAAGTAACAAAAAAACTAGATTTGAAAGAATATTAACGTTTTTTGGGGGAAAGTAAGTGGCAATATTTGTTGAAGAAAAAAACGGAGCGGGGATATGAAAAAATATGGATCCCGAGACCTCACAAGATCTCACTTCTCTCCGACAGGGAATATCAAATTATTCAAGATTGCTCGTGCAACGCCGGGCCATGCAGCTAGTAATTGATAATTTTGGTTTGTCATCATTTTCATTGAGTGACTATTCTATTTAATATTTAGTAGTAAAACTACTCAAACATATTGTCTTTTTTATTTTTTCCAATAGTTTAAAAATTTGATAGAAAGAAAGAAAAGTTTAGAAGTAATAATACAATAACTTAAAATGATTCAGCAATAGAATTTATTCTGTAATGTTTTGCTTAAAAAACTATATCGCTATATGTATTGTCTTCATATTGCATAACTGCGTCCAACAAAAATAACAGGAATTATCATTAAAATGCTTTTTAAAGCGTCGTGAATGTCTGTTTAGCTGTCATAACCAATTTCAAAAATAAAGTTTATTTCGTATTTTTCTAGATAAACTTTTGTAAATGAAACAGAAATATGTAAAAATCATGAAAGAAAATCATTCGTAGTATTTCGCATCATTGAATAAGCTATCTCATTTTGCCCTTTTTTTTGTTGTGTTAACTAATTTTTATGTCCCGATAAAAAAAAAAACTTTTGCCGTTCTCTTTCCATTTTTTATAGCTTTAACACTCATTAGTTCTTCTTTTTAAGTACATTAGTGACTTTTATGGATAATTTATGAGGCATTTAAATGAAGAAGGGCTTAAGCTTAAATATTTATGAAGGTTAAATTCTACCCCAATGAAATTTCGTCTATACTTGCTTAGTTTCGCGTGTGCATGCCTTTGTATTTAAATCGATTGTTTACAAATTCTTAAAATTCTGTTGTAATTTTCTTATCTTCTATAATTCTTACATTTTAAGCAATATTTTATATTATTATCACATTTGTTTAAGATAAAAATGCGTTGTGATTTATACAGCGATTCCCGATATCTTTCTGATGTTGCCTTTCTTAAAGCAAAATAACTGTTCCATTGCACAAAGGACTTAACACATAAGCATAAAGGGAGATAAATTTTTTATTTAAATAAACACTTTTTAAAAATCTTTTCCTGATATATCTAACACAGTATTCATTATCTGCACCAGTGGATATTCTTTAGATAATTTTTTCAGTAAAACTGTAGAGAGTAAGTAGCGAATGAAATGTACAGATTCTTATAAAGAATAATGTACTTTCATTATTCAAGCAGATAAATATTCAACGACTGAGTATTTTTATTACTGTCTCGTTTATTTACACCAGGCGTACTGTCTTTGTAATAAAGCATTATTTCCCACAAAGGATTGTGAATTTGTGTAGAAATTCTTGGCTTTTTATTCTTGACAAAGAAGCCCGAATTCTGACATCCATGATCATTATTATAAATGCACTAATAAAGTATTCACTTTTCAAGTAAACAAATGGTGCAATTAACATTTTGAAAAGCAATGATACATTATTCAATAACTAAATCTAAAATATTCAATAACTGTGACTTTCTTTCTATTCATGAGTTTGTGTTATTTCGAGCCATAATAAACATCGCTTTCGGGATGACGTCAACAAAAAGAATGAATGGAATATCTCTTCCGGTTCCTGTCTGTTAATATTCAAAGAGTCGACTGAAGCAAGCCGAATCTTTAATTCTATATAGAGGTCGTTCGGCTAATTAGGTATTCAGTCGGGGGATTCAAATTTCTTAAAAGTTTCCAAACAAGCAACATGAACTCTGGATGTTTAATGTGAACTTTTCCAATATTTATTTAAAGATAGATTTTCAGAAACATCCGGTCATTTTCTCGCAGTTTTTGAAATGTAACAAAATTGTTTCTAAGATTGGAGTTTTATGCATTCTTGATTTAAATAAACATCTGCTGTCTTTGCATAAAGAGTTCATTCGCTAAAAATTAATATAAACAATTTTCAATAACACTCCATTATTAGTATACTAAAAAGACGAATGTTTTATTTTAATTATTTTTTACTTTTAAAACTTCAATTTATAATTTATTGTTATAAACAATATGGAATCTTGAAATCAATTTTTCTTAAATTCACTTCCAATTGGCGGCACTCGTATGGAATAACATTTAGTTAAATTAATCAGTTAGCTGACAATTAAGCATTTAAAACATTAAAATGTTGTATTGCCATTGAGAATATAGAAGTAAAATTAAAACCTTTAGCGTATCAGGAAGCAGGTGAAAAATCGAATACAAAATTCCATCTTTACAAACATAAAACAAGTTAAATAAAAGTGTTTAAAAATGTTACAAAGAAACAGAACATTTTCATAAAAGCTTGTGAGTCTTCCATTTTTTTTATTTTTATAATCATGGGCATTCGATTTTAATACAGGAAAAGATACAGTTTTTAAAAAATAGCAAAAGCTTCTGTTGTCTCGAATAACAAACCAACTTATTTCTATAGAGGTGGTAACAACAATTCTCAGGTTGTGTCGTTGTTATTCAATTAGATGACATCTACGTGAAAAATCTAAACCAGAAGAAATTCCAAAATAAATGTTCTAGTTTTCTAAACCATTTGCACCGAAGAAATCAATTGTATAAAACTGGTTAATGATAAGAGAAAAATCTTACTGATACATACTTGCTTCTACCTATTTCAAACACGTTGATTAAAAGAGACAGTTCCTGCTTATTCAGCTTATTTCTAATGTCCTTTATTCGAGCACCAGTACCTCAACGTTTGACACCAAGTGTTGTGACGTCCATCGAAAGCCACCTTATCTTTAATTTGATCACCCCCAGCTGGACGGATATCATACATTGCTGTGGGTGATGATATGTTTCCAGACAAAGAAGATTGTCGAATTCCTTAGAGTTGGTAACATCTTTCCAGCAAAAGAAGATTGTCGAATTCCTTAGAGATCGTAACAAGTTCCCAGCCAAAGGGTATTGTCGAATTCTTTAGGTACAGGTGTGTGCATGTAGCAATTAGTAAGTAAACAATCAATGATTTAAAAAATTTTTTTATAAAATTATTATTTAAAAAGAAAGCAGAATTAAAACTGGGCAAGAAAATTTTTTTTTAATATTATACTAAAATTAAAATGAATAAAAGAATTTAATTGAAAAAAGAAATGAAGTTAGAAAAATTACGACAATGTTTAAGATACGCGCCATTGCTGCAGCATAACAAAAAACAGAGAACAATAGACAGATATACCAATAAAGCCACAATTTAAAAAGGAATACAAGCAATCCAATAGTAATTTGAAGTAAACGAAAAGCATTCAACAAAAACAAGGAATCCATTCTAGTTCACTTTTTCATGGGCTAGAAACTATTCGAAATGGATTCAAAAGGATATTTAGGGAATTTTCTGCAGAAGCAGGCCTTTAGGCCAAGACAAAGTTTCTCATAGCCCGAACTCCCCAAAAAAGCAACCAGGAGCAAATCCACAAGCACAAACGTCAAAAGAAAAAGGAAAAAACATTAAATACGCTAATAAGAGCAACAAAATATTAGCCATCAAGCTTAATTAATAAGCTTTCATAAGGTAAAAATCAAAAAGAACTTACCCCTGTAGAAATTAGCCAGAGAAAAATAATTTGCCCGTGCTTTCGAGAAAAGCAAAAAATTAAACACTAGTCTCCGTGGCGCCATCTATATTCCCAAAAGAGGTACAGAAAGCCAGAAAAAAGAAAAGAAGGAAAGCAGAGACCAAGACAGCAATCTCTTTACTAGCATGGGAAGGAGACCAATTCAGAAGTATTAAGAGAGAAAAAAAGCCCTTATTTCCCATTTTTAACTACGCATAAATGTTCGTTTTTTTTAAAACTGTATATTCCAGACTGTTCCTGAGGACAAAATCTTTAATGTTGTAAATGTTACAAGGGAAATGGTTATCATTGAGAGTTTTTTAAAAAAACATTGGATGCAAATAAGAAATCATTCCTATTGTTGCAAATTGCTTTAATTCTGTTGGCTTGACTGAAGATCACGTTTCTAAAAACTCTAGAATCTAAATTGGAATGAAAGTCACAAAGAGTTTTACTTTTAAAGTTAAATTCAGCTCTTTTGTCATAAAGTCCAATCATAGTAACATGCTTGTTAATCTCAATCTTAAGATCTAAAAAGGTACCTTTATCTTGATGAGAGTTCGTTCTATTAAGTTTAAGTTCTTTTGGATAACAATTAATAATTAGATCTTAATCATCCGCATTTAAAAGAAGCAAATCATCTATGTATCTGTAGCCGTAAATTAGATTATTTCTAATAATTTTATCCTCAAAAAAGTGCAAGAAGATATTGGCCAGAAAACTGGAGAATGTAACACCCATCGGAATACCTGAAATCTGTTTAAAATAGTTTATGCCATTAAAAAGATAGTTTTCTTTAATGCTGAAATTACAAAGCTCGAACCAGTCAGTTTTTTTAATTATTGAGTCGTTCAGAAATTTATTATACATGAAAAGGCAAACTTCCAAAAGCTTATCATGCGGTAGATTGGTGTATAGATTTTCAAAGTCAAATGAGTTTAAACTGCAAATCTTGTTAGTATTCAGTAGTTCCAACACTTCAGCATTATTGCAGATAATGAAGTTATCTTCTTTTTTTAATTTCAAGAAGAATAATATTTAATAATTTGAAAAAAATGTTTACTAATAAAAGAATTGTAACTTCCTGTACCACATGTAACAGATCTAAAGCTAGTAGGATTTTTATGAAATTTAACATTTGGAAAAAGGTACGGATACTTAAGAGAACAGGTTTTAATTTTGAGTTTTTTAGCAAAAGCCAACATTCTTTTATCTAATTCTTTTTTAGTGAAGTCTACAAGGCTATAAGTTGCATTGGAGTTATATTCATTGATCAAAAGCTCCTTAAAATAGAATTTGCATAAAATACAAAAATTATTTGCTGCTTTATCTACAGTTGTAATAACAAATGAATCTTTAAGATTTTTTATATCTTGTAAAATTATTTTATTAACAAAAATACCTCTATTTTTACTGTAATTTTTGTCAACATAAAATCTGCTCCTAATTTCCTCTATAATCTTGTGTTTCCATTCTCTGAACCCTTCAATTGGCCAATGGTATTTTCTCGCAAGCTTAGAAATAAACAAATCCAAATCTTTGCATATAGAAAGCAAAGTCTTATTGTACTTCAATTTCTCCCTCAGTCTAAATTTAGTGCCCCTTCCCATCAAATCCTGCAGCAAGATGGAGTCAACAATTCCCAGGTCACCTGTAATAATGTGCCCTTTATCTTTATCAATATATTTTGCAAATTTATCATCATTGCAGTAGCAATGCGAATCTTCTATTAGATCAAGGATTTTACTATAGAAATTGTAGTTGCAGATACGTTTTTTTAAAGTTTTGGAGTATCTAAAGGCTATTGAGATTTCTGTATTGTCTTTAAGTAGAAATATATCTTTACTTTTATGAAAAATTTTAGGGAAAAAGTGAACTAGAATGGATTCCTTGTTTTTGTTGTATGCTTTTCGTTTACTTCAAATTACTATTGGATTGCTTGTATTCCTTTTTAAATTGTGGCTTTATTGGTATACCTGTCTAGCAATTAGTAAGACACTTTGAAGGAGATACAGACGCAAATGCAGGGTGGAAGAATATGGCAGAGAAGAGGGGTAGGTAGGTGGTTGGAGGTGAAGATTTCATTTTAGAAATTTTTGTGTAGATATTGTATATATTAGAATGGATACCCTGAAAGAGATTTGAGGTTTTATTTAAAAACATCCAGGGACACTTGATTTGGCATTTTCCTGATTTTGAAAACAATCAGCTCATGTTTTCAAAATCCATCCATGACGTTACAATGAAACGAACACCCGCACTTTGCACGTCTCTAGATCCAGTTTGGCTGAAAACCAACGTTGAAACAAATGTCTTGCAACTTTATCGCAGATAAAACTGAATTGAGAGAATACGATTATGAAGTGCAATTGAATCGTTCGTGTCTCGAATGAAGATCCTCACCCATCGTTACAAATGACATTTCTTGACTCGAAATGTGTCTCACCAAGAAAATGCAATTAGAGCAAATAAATGTGAAACACATAAAATTACGACTCGGCAGCAGCATTTCTTATCTTTCTCGCTAGAACGTAGCAGCTGGAAACGATTTTCAACCACGCTCCAGGCTTTCGAATCGTGGAATGAATTAATGGTTTTGTTTACACAGGAAATACACTGATCGACATGGCGTAATGACAAGAAATGATTTTTCGTACAAATATTGAATGAATCGGTATTAGTTAATTATATTATGAAATGTCTATAGTATGAATATTCTGCATTTTATGAACGCAATACAATCTGCATGTTTATATATATTTGTCGGATAAGTGTACTAACTGAACATAAAAAGTCATGAAATTTATTTACCTATGAAGTTCCCTGATTGAAATATTATTAGTGGTGTTTAAATTGTTCTGAATAAAATTCCCTTACGTAATTCAATTCTTAAAACATACAGAATTTCTTTTAGTAAATGTTAAAGTTTCTAAACAGGTATTTATAAAAATTAATTAGCGCGCCCATTAATTTGTCGGAAATCTGAGGTCATAATAAATAAATTTGATTTGATTTGATTGGGTTTTTTTTGGGATTTTCAGCAACAAAGGCTATCATGCCCTATTCATTCCAAAGTTCTTTTCAATCCGTAATTAAAAAGGAGATGAAAATTGCCATCAAAAAACGGGCTAAAATTATTGCCGATCTGATTCGGTCAAGAGAAAAAAAAACGGCACCCTCCTAGAAAGGCCTCCATATTCTTTTAATAATAAATAACTTTATTGATAGAAAATTTTGTAAACAGAGAACGCTGTGACACGGGTGGAAGAATAATGAGTATAATTCGTCTGTTGGTATGGCATTTGTATGTTTGATTTTCTACTGAATATATGAGTGCATTTCGTCTCAGAAATTACCGTGCTGTTTTAAAAGAAGGAGACATTAAATTAACAAATCAAATGTAACTCAATTTATAGTCTTGTAGTTTTTATCAAACTTATTTTGAAGTAATACATTAGAGTGAATAGTTTAATCTTTCTATAAAAGAAAGAATTTCCACACACACATGGGCACGCACGCACACACACACACGCACACGCACACGCACACAAACACACACACCTTCAGAAAAACATTCTCATTGATGTGGATTAATAATCTAAATCTCCAAAAGAATTACCTTTCCTTGGAATAAAAGATAGAAACAAAGAAACTTTTTACCTAAAACATTAATTCTATCAGTAGATATAAATTCTCCTTGCACCTTTACGTTAAGCCATTCTTTAAGAACATGGACATTATATTTTTAGATTAATGATACAAAAGACAAACCAAGTACCTTTGGATTTTCTGGAAATCAGCATGGCTCCAAAGTTTTGACAAATGTTTGCAGTTTCTTTAGTGGGTTTCATTTGTCGTCGACGAAGGAGCGAAAGCACTTATTTCTCGAAACTTTGGACAAGGCAAAATTACACTGAGAACAACTTTGTAGTAGGTGTCAGAATAATAATTCGTTCTTTTACATATTATCATTCGTCTTTTTGGGTGGAATTTAAATCATCACTATTAAGGGTTTTGCTTATTCAGTCTATAAATAATGAGTTCTTATTAATATTTTATATCAAAATCGAATCTGATATCTGTTTGAAGTGGAAACATAAGAAACTATTAGCAGTTATCAGTTTAGAAATTAATATCATATGAAGCTACGACTGAAACCACCAAATTTCAGTTCATTGAACGCATTGAATGTACTTAATTTTATTTCCAATAGATACTTTGAGTTTTTAAAGTTTTTGGTTATATATTTTAACAATGTTCTAAAACTGATTTCCAGAGGACGAAAATTCGGAAAGTGCCGTGGCCGTATCATCAGTTTAAAAGGTCTTTAATTTGACATTAATATTTATTACATGCATGGAATGCCTTTTTGTAAATTACAGAATTCGGGCGAAAGCTCATTATATGACATGAAATTTATAGCAATATAAATGGCTATTTGTAGATAATAGTGACGGTCAGGATGTTTCAATACATGTTGTACAAACTCTTGGAAGGGGTTTGTACACAGACGAATCGAAATCAAACACTTATTCAGGATAGAAAAGTCAATCAATGCAATTCTAGCAGTTGATGGTGTTGCAGAAAGAACGCTTGTAATAAATATTTAGAAGTAGGATTTTGAGGCAGTATTTAATGGGTTCGTTTGGATAGCTGGAGTTATGGAAATTTTTGAAGGAAGTCCTGCTAGAACTTTCGCATGAACAGCAGGCCTTCTAGCAGATGCCATGCGACTCTATATAGTTCCAGTGCTATGAAGATTTCTCTAATTTCTGAAGGATGTCCTGCTATTATTTATTGTATGAACAGTTGGTTCTCAAACTGTCACCGTGGCAGTATAAACATTTTCAGAGCTATGAAGATCTCGCTAATTTCAACTCTACCAATTGTCATTACTTAAACATAACATTTGGACTAGTGTGGGTCGAATATTTGATCTCAAACATTTCCCAGCTCGAATGATGGACCTATCGTGATGTGATTACTTTTCCTAAGATCACCTGAAGCTTTCTTGTACGATACTGCCATCCTCGTGGATTGAGTTAAGGTTCTTGTAGCACTCATCTCCATAGCTGCCGACGACGCCAAATATAACCCTGAGAATCTTTTACAATGTTACTGATTCCGATAAGGACAGGGATGTGTTACAACACGAGAAGAGCAACTTCAGTCACTTGCTATTACTTTTTTGAATTTTGCAAACACAGATTTTGTTATAAACGCAAGCATATATTACCTACTTACATTATGTTCTTTCATTATATACTCTGCACATCTGTGTTGATGTTTCCGCCCCTGCATTGTTATGATTCCAGTTCGTATTTGTGCATGCTGTCCCTTTCAGAACTTTGCATTCGCTGGACTGAATCGTCCTGCAAAATATGTGAGAGGTTTTGATCGAATTTTAAATTTTATCTTAAACTAAATTTTTTTTCGAACAAAGTATAAAATTTGTTGCATACCAAATAAATATGTGTGTTTCAAGGTTTGGAGTAATGCAGGCGTCTTTTTGTATTCAGTTTGGTCCTTGTTTTAGTGAAACCAAAAATAATTTTAAGAAAACTACGTTAATACTTCGAAGACAATACATGGATGTAAAATCTAGTATATAATGTTTTTTTGTTTTGTTCTCAAAATAATTATCTTATATTGAATTTTATTTTTGTATAAAGTTTGGATTAAATATAACAATATTAATTAGAAAATAATTTGCATATTAATATATTAATTTGTCTAATTAATATATTAATTAGAACATAATTTGTATAGTTATATATGAAGCATACAGTAAAGTTTTGTGCGCAACGGTAGAGTTAAACATTTTTATTAAATAGCTCTTTATATTATTTGCTCTGTTTTTATTCTATTTTCGTCTGTAAGTTATGATAAATGCTTTCGTTTTTTTTATTCTGTAGATTCCTCTTTTGTTCGACTTTCACTCATAGGAAACCTCTTGTAAATATTTAAAATAGTCGAAATACAGCTTGTAGAAACTATAGTATGTACTTTTTTCCAAATTCTGATGTAACGACGTATAATTATATAAATCGCTTAAAGGACCACAAAATAAAAAAAAAATCAGAAATATATTCCCAATTGACAAATCAGTTACGCCAGTGCTGTAACAAAAAATTAGGTTTGCCTTTATTTTATAATTTTTTTTCTTAATTTGTTAAACAGTCGTATATTTTGAAAATTTTACTGTTATAGCTTAAAGTAAATTTCTTCGGCATAGCATTTTTCCTGTTGGCGAGCATACATAATCTTCACTCAATGTTGTCCATCACCTCGAATAGCTGCCATTATTGTTCAATGACAAAGCGCGAGAGCAAGATCTTATCAGCCGAGCCTTCTTTCCGACAGATACGCGCCTTAATTATGAATACTGTTGCTTGATGAATGGCCCACTAATATCCCACTATCGGAACTTCCTGTGTGTGCAACAACATAAGCTTTATCTGTCATTGTTCCCAAGAGTCCCTGCTCTAATCTTATTGGCATTGACTGGTACCAAAGAATAAATTTTCCGATACACATTATAGTTAAGGAATGTGAGGTTGATGCTGTTAAAGAACAATCTCTCGAAGTATCTATTTTTGTAGCTAGTAATTTACTGTTTCTGTCAAGTAAGGCTTTAAATTATATGCATAATTACAAATGGTATCCATATTTTCTAACTTATGTTTGCAGCAAAAAGCCGTGTCTTGAAATTATACAGGGTGGTCATAAATTATTGGACCCATTTCAAAAATTAATAATAAAAAGAAAAAAAAAATGCTACGACTGCGCTTTTTTAAAATGAGAGAGCAAATGTTTTCAGATAGGTGGCGTGCCATTACGGCGTTCCGAATTTGCTACGGAGAGAGACTTCCATACGCAATGGCTACCGATTAGCAGAAGCCGATACGAGTTTTCTGGTTTCGTGTTTTAGTTTTTCTTAAATATCTCGAAAACTATTACAATTGATTTAAAGAATTAAAAAGCGTAAAATTCCCTATAAATACTGATTTTATTTTTCTTCTATATTTAATAGTTTCTCAGATAATGGCTCTCTAAAATGGGGATGTCCAATAATTTATGACTCCCTAGCAACGGCGCGTTACCTATCTGAAAAAAAAACTTTAAAATGCGCTCTCATTTTAATAAAACCTTAGTTGTAACATTATTATTTTTGTAAATTAGTTTTTGAAATGGGCCGAATAATTTATGATCACCCTGTATTTAGACTGGAAACTTTTTTGTTTTAAATTGCTTTATATTCTTTATCCCCCAGAAATTTATAGTAATTAACATTGGTATATCTTGGCTTTTTTCATTGATTATACTATATGGGATTGTTAGTTATCTTTTTCGCTCATCTATTCTTGTTAATGTTTATTAAAAACAATTATTTTAATTTTTCATGAAAATCACATTGTTTATTTTTCAGAAAACTATGTATAATCGATACTAAGATGTGAACACGAATTTGTCGCAGTGAATAATTGGGTTTTAGTGGTTTTTTGTGATACCGGAGATATATTAAAATAAAAAAAAGTCAAAATTATACAATTTTAACAAAGCCATTTATGATTAAAATAAAATACTTTGATACCTTTCATCTGTTTCTGTGCTTTATTTCTGTATTTAAAATATAGTAATATTTCAATTACTATCAGTTACTGTATAGTTTTAACTACGCTCCAATAAAATTGATATTTTGTTTCTCACCTTATGCAAACTTTTGAAATCTGTTTTTCAGTTTCATAATTCATTGAACAACTGAGCAAAACTACAAATATTACCTATGAATTATATGATTGCCTTACTCATAAACCAACCAGAAATCTTACAAAATATTTCCTTAAAAAGCAACCCTCTCGCGTTTGAAAAGAATTCTGAATTAAATGAAAAACCTTTATTTTATATATTACTTTTTCATTCCTTTACTTAATTTTTTAGAAAAGCCATACATATTCCTTTCTAAGCAAATAATTCTTCATTAGATTTGCTTTTTCGAACGACTTCCCACAGCATAAGACACATTTATCGATCGCCATCGGTGCAGTCTTTCAAATTAGCCATTTCCTCATTAGAAGTTGTTTATATCTGTCTCAACCCATTAATCATCCTCAAGTTACAAGCGAAATTAAATTCCATTTCGAGGCAACAGACGACTTGAAGCGCTCCTATAGTACCTGAAGACCTCCCCTCCCCCTTCTCGTAAGATGTTTGCAATTAACTTTTCCTTGTTAAACTGAGTCCCCAAATCCCATAACGCTTCAATTTCTTTGGGCTGCATCGTTGCCTGCCTTCGTAAATAAGGAGCCGTTCCATGAGTGAGATAATAATTGGCGAGAAATACGGCTTGTTTCCTGTCTATGGCACAATACCACAATGCGCCACGGTTGCCTTTATGGAAAGTTAGTTTGAATACAGAACTGGCCTTTGTGATTGCGAGGCCGATTCGTAGTTATGCAGAAGATAATATGGCTCAGTTTGAACTGTAGCCCCCAAAAGGGGTGATTAAGTCTGACATTTGTTTAAATTATTTGAAGAAAGCTGCTTCGTGTCCAATCTCAAATTGATTGTGACACCTCAGGGCTAATCATTTCGTACGTTTCCTGCTTATTAAAAAGAATGTGGGATAAAAAGAAGTTCCATTAAAATGGCAAAAATTTTGAACTTATGTAATTGCTTAGTTATTCTTTATTAATCTTTTTACTTCCGGCCGTGTAGATGCTATACCAATAAACGCTTTTATCCGTGTTTGTTAATTGTGGTCCACGAAAGGGTGATCGGTACTGATATTTGCTTAAGTTATTTAAGAAAGTTGCTTCATGTCCAATCTCAAATTGATTGTGACATCTCGGGGTTAATCGATTTGTGCGTTTCCTGCTTATTAAAACGAATGAGGAGTTCCTTTAAAATAGCAAATCTGCTTTTTTAAATTAATATTATTGCTTAATTACTTATTTTTCAACCCCTTTATTCCCCAAAGAGTGGACGCTATACCAATAAATGCATTCCTCCGTGTACGCAATAATCTAATCTGTCCGTCCTCTAATCATGCTGTAGGTAACTTTCCTCCCTTGTTCTGTTGCATAATTTTATGTGTAATGACTAGATTTATTGCTAGTGAAGGTAAACAAGAATATGTAACTGGATATGCTTGTTTACAAGATGTGTGCCCAACAGGGGGCATAGTTCTTGTATTTCAATGAATTGAAAGAAAAAGAGAATAGTTTCTTGTACCTACGTAAGAATGCCAGTTTAAAAAGAATGTTTTCAGATATCAAAGATTGTTTCAGATACAAGATACAAATTGGAACAAAATAAATGACTGGAAGTTAGACTATTTTTAGAGAGACAAATTTAATGCTCTTAAAATAAAATAATGATTTAAATATTACCCGGCAAATCTTAGGAAGGTTAATCGTAAAGCAAAGTAAGTATTTGTAAAAAAGAAACTTGAATATGACTGGAAGCAGTACAAACACACGAAAATGCAATATTTTATTTACAAAAATGAAACAAAATAGAAGACTTAAATCATCACAAATACTTTACTATCATCAATCCTATATTCATGAGTAAATAAATCGCACTAAAAGAGATATACAGTTACAACATTCAGCATACTATTCCTAATCGCGTAGGAATTTCAGACTCGCTTTTATTCCACGGTAAATAAATTCCATCTCACAAACTTAGCAAGGACGTTTCACTAGT
>BGPR01024502.1:4970-23167 GCA_013235015.1 Araneus ventricosus | reverse complement strand
GTTTGTCAACTTTTTCTTTCCGAAAAAAGAATAATTGTATGTAATTGTAGATAAAAATAACCCTTTTTTAATCATATCTTGTAACCTTTATGCACATTTATAGTTTGGGTCTAAAGACATGCCAAATTTCATCCGTATAGCGCTTTCCGTTTTTAAGTTATCGAGTTCACAGGCATTGCATTACATTACACTATCTGCATTCCCATATTTAGAGCCATTCTGCTCCTTTTTGGATGGATGAAAGTGAATTTTATTTTCTACTAGCAGTACGCGCACGGCGTTTCCCATGGAATCAGGATCTCGACAAAATGGGAAAAAAATGCCCACAATGAGACGAAAAAGTTTTGAAAACAAAATGAAAACAAAAGATACACATTATTGATTTTCTCGCTTATTTTTCCTCTCGACAATGACGCGAATGTAATGACGTCACTGAAAGGAATCGGATTGTAGAAATGCATGCTGGGAATGAAAGTATATTAGGTCACCTCCTGCGAGGAAGCAACAATGCATTCTGGGATCATCCGGAGAAACTCTCGCTATCAAATCTCGCTAGCAAAAAAACTGTTTGTACTGATCAGGCAAAAATTAATTTTAAAAAAACGGAATAAGATATTTTAACCGTTCTTGTTTTAAATCCGACAGAAACGTTCCAGTTATAAGCTGAAAAAAAATGAAAATTATAGAATAGTTAGCACGTCAGATGCGAGAATTTGAAGAAATCCCTATCAAAAATTACCATAAAAGTGACTATTATTTAAAAATTTCTCAAAATTCAGTAAATTATGTTGGAAATTCAAAACAAGCTTCGTTGGAACGAAAATTGTTTGTTCTATCCTATGGTGCATTGATTGTTTTCCAAGGATAATTAGAAAAGATACTACAACCGTAAACGTGCCAAAAATGACCCAAAACAACACAAAACATTAAATAACAAATTTTCTAAATAAATTTTAAAATTCTGGCCTCGAAAGTCATCGAATTACCATTACGACTACCTGTGTGACAAATTTCATGGCTGTAAGTGCGATAGATTCGTCTGAACATCGCACACACGCACGCAAACATTGACTTTTATAAATATAGATAAGGAAAGGTACAAAAAACAATAATGAAAAAAATCATACGCATAACAAGGGGAATAAAAGAAAACAATGAAAAAACAGTGAAAAAATTATCGAAATAAAAGGAAAGATTAAAAATAAAAGTTTTCAGTTGCCGTGTTTATGTGTCAATTCTAGAAGAAATCTGCTCAATGATGCTCCTCTGCAAGGAGATCGTTCTCATTCTTGATCGTTCTTCAAATCTTATATGCAAGGACGTGCTGGATTAGAGAGGATGTTATCTTCTTCTCTCAACATGGCCCTTTCCCTGCCTACCTCAAAAGGTTTGACCTCTCTGATAGCGATAATTACAGTTGTGGTGGTATTGGCACGGCCCTTCACTATCCCACGGAGTGTGTTCTCACAGTGTCTTGGCATATGAGGAAGCCAGTGCCAAAATTCGAACGAGAATGGCTGAAAAGAGTCGCCAATAACCTCGTCTCTAGACATAAAATTCGTAGGATTGTTAAATCATAAGCGAAAACAGAGATCTTTTCCGGCCTCCCTAGCCTCCAACATCCCGACGATCTGAACCAACATGCTCCAAATAACCGGACATGCCACCCCCCCTTCAAAAAAAACTATATCTAAAGAAAAGAAGACTATTACGAACTAATAGTGTAAAAGTGAAAATGCATTTTTTTGTTTTGCTTTTCTTTTTCTTCTTCAATAAAATTCCCGTGTCTTGCCCATCAAACCGTTCAGTGACTGGTCTGGTCACGAGTACGGGGGTAAGAGACGGCGTTCTGTTCTGTAGTTTATTTTGTTGTGCAAGAGTTCAGAAATGCCAATAGAGTGTTAGCTGACATAGTGGCATGATGCTTTGGATCTCCTTCTTCTCAGCAGGAGCAGCTTTCACGCGTTCGAAAACTGAAACGAAGAAGGTATTAATGGAAGTGCCATGTCCTGAAACGAACATTAGCTCTTCTCTACTCCATCCAACTGGCTTGTTTGAAATTCTGGGTAAGATTCCGTATGTTATTCTGCCGGTTTATCCACTATCACACTTCTCTTGCCAGATCTTAAAATCTTTAATCCCGAGGCAAACTTCTTCTTGTAGTGCCTTTACAACCTAGAATTTTTGGGAGGAAGCGATATGAACTGGACTCACCCAACCTGGGTGGTCATTTACTCCACAACCCTACCCCATGCTATAACCTTCCCTAAAGCGCACAGAAATGTGATGTGGAGCGATCTCAGAACCTCCCCTCAAAAGAAGCCAACCGCCTCAGACCCAGGGCCTGAGAAATACAAGGCCTTGTTCATAGAGGCTTCAGCGAAGAACCAGTGGGGGAATTTTGTGACGTCACCATGCTGACACTCCGCGCTCGAAAATACGAAATTCCCTTTGCTATAAGAGTTTTGATGTTAATGTTATTTCTTTTTTTTACTTAATATTTAAAATTGGATGCCAGTATTTGGAGTGAGATACGTCAGATACACGACCATTTCAATAAATTATTTGAGACTTTTTTGACGCAAAATATCTACGGGAAAAGAAAAAAATGAAAATCAGCTTCAGTCGGCATGTACTATCAACTCATTGAAAAAGCCGACTGGCTCGAACTATTAAATATTTACTTTTGAATAAAATGGATTATTTGTTTATCTCTAACATTTTTTATTTGTTTACCTCTATCATTTTTTATTTATTTGAGAGAAAAAATTTACATCAAAATAATGCATTGTAAATACTTACGAAGCAGACATCGTTTTTAAGTATTCATTTTATAACTATACTTAAAATATGTAATAAATATAATGCAGTTATATATATTTAGTATTTTTTCATAACCACCAAAACATCAAGATGCATACCAGGTCTGCAAGAAAATTTTGAACAGCATTCCTTTAATGCGCTAGCATTGGGAAACCGTATCCCTGTCTGATTTCGCCAGCATAAATAAGACCGCCTGGAAATACATCGAATAATTAAATGTCTCGAAATATCTTCTGCTGTCCACTTGATTTTGCTTTTATTTTCTATTACGGCATTTATAGTTACGCTATGTTGACTTTGTTATGTACTTTTTCAGTTTTCTTTTTTAACTTTTATTTTGGGTTAAAATACTGCTAATTTGAGCTTTCGTTTTCATTTCATTTCTTTTCTGTTTGATTTTTCTCCGTCTCCTTTTTTGTCTTTTCAAGTTCATTATCAAGAAATCTAATTCTTTTCAGACGTAATGCATTTTATTTTTTAGTTTCAAAGCAAGATGAGCAAATGTTTTCAGTTTTCGATGTAGTAAATGGCTCCATAGCTGTCGTGACACATGCTTTTCTAAGCCTCAGACATTTTAATCTGATTTTTGTTCCCTGCAAAATACTTCTTTTCCTTTTCCTCTCGCTTCTACTTGAAACATCTTCCCCATAATCTTGCAATAGCAAGTTGACACTCAGAACTGCATCAGGGTTTAAAATTTTCTTTTGATTTAAACCAAGTAGGCGATTTCTTATGCCATCCTTGTAATCGCTTGGCCTAAAGTGGTACATTTATATGATCTTACCTTTTATATTTCGAGATCCAAATTTTATTCAGATTCGGAATACTTATATAGGTGTAATATACATATGATATATCACATCTTTGTCTTTCGCTTCCCGGTAGTAATTTGAGCACGTAGCGACAGCATAAGTAGAAATACTTGTGATTTTCTTAATATTTCACCAAAATAACAAGTAAGACAGAATAACACAGGAAAAAATAGCTAGGATTAAAGAATCGCGAGTGGACGCTCTCGGACCCCACAAGATTCCTGTCTGCATAGTGACGTCAAAACTGGTTTCCTGCCCCCTTGTCGGCAATTCTAAAACTTCAAAGGTATGAACCAGCCCTTCTATTTCCCCGGTCCTGCTCAGAGCAGGAAGTTTTAGAGCTGTTGAGGGGGAAGTTTTAGACCTCCCGGGTGTGACAGGGTTAAAGCAGCTGACCTCATTTGAAATTTCATGTGTGATAGTGGCTTAGGGAGAAAGAAAGGATTACCTTTCGTGATGGCTTCTTTCGCTAATTGGTCTGTCCATTCATTCCCTAAATGGCCGACTTGGGCTTTGAGCCATCTCAGGAGAATACGTTTATTGAAAATCAAAAGTGTTTGAATCCGTAAGATTACAACACTTTTGACTAATTGGCCAGGTAATGAATACGCACACTAATTAGCCAAAGAAGCCATCACGAATGGCAATCTTTTCGAGAGCGAGAACGAAGTCAGACAAAATTTCAAAACTCAGGACTCGGGGAGGTCTAAACCACAGACATTCATCAAAATCCCGATTTCGAATACAATCCATATCCTTCGTAAACGAAAATATAAAATGAGATTTCGCATGACAGATGGGCCTCTCTCTATACCATTCCGACTATTCAGAATGCAAAGCGAAGATGATGGTCTAACTAATTGTGATTATAGTATTATTGTAATAAAATGCATATCATGCCTTATATTTAATCTTGCGCCGAAATATTCCATTATTCATTAATTTTCGAAGTGATTTGTTTTCCCTCCACATCCTTCTAGATCAGCTAAAGTGGTTAAAAGTACTGGAAAGCTGGGATTATTTTTATTTTGGAATCTTTGTCTCTGATTGGACAATTATTTCGATTAAATATACAGAATAGTCTCGCTTTAAGGCGCGCATATACTTGCGAGTCTAACAGTTCGCGAACCGCTCACGAGCCGTTCGGAAAAATTATTTTAAGAACGAAACAGCCGCGAACCATGGGAAAGGAGCGAACCTATCTCGAGCCATTAATCATCCCGTGTCAGTCGTCAGTGGAAAGGGGGTGTCTTTGGGAGGCTTTGGAATAGGTCTTAGTCTGTAGATTTGACCTTGTAGGCTCGAAGGAGATCCGCGTGGAGCGACGAGCTGCAGTCGAACATATCTCAACATGAACTGCAAATTCCTTTGTGTTCGCTGAAAAACTGACAGGATTTGGTTCGCCGCCGAACGACTAGCGTCGAACGAAAAACACTGTACAGACCTAAAACCCGTTCGGCTCACAAGTGTACACACGCCTTTAAACTTATCAGTGGAACTTCTGAAAAAAGCCAAAAAATTTACTGTGTTCAAAAATATATTTAACCGGTACCAAATTAATCAACAATACCAAAATAACGGTGCTTTTGGAAGTACCTAAATTTAAATCAAAATTTAGACATATGAAATAAAAAAGAGAGAAGAGGAAGTGCTGGCTTGGGCGGAATTGGGCCACTCTATTCCCCTCACACTCTTTCCTCATGACGGCGAAATAATCGAACAGGCGCTGGGAAAGGAGAAGGATGATCATGAAGAGGAAGAAGACCAAGATGAACACGACACGCAGGCAAAGAAGGTTAGGTTAGGTTATATTAACGTCCCGTTTTGAAGCAACACGAGGGCTATTTAGGGACGGACCTCGTAATTTTGAACCGCGGTCAGATGACGAGGACGACACCTGAGCTGGCACCTCCCCTCTCCAAACTTCCACGCCACACCAGCGGGAGGACGTTTGACCACTACGTATGATTTAGCGTGCAACAGGCCCCATACACGGCGGATCTTCAGTGGAATCGGGTTTCGAACCTGCGACCCTCCAGCCCCGAGGTCGAGACCTTACCACTAGGCCACCGCGGCCTCCGCAGACAAAGAAAGTTAAGGGGAAAGAAGCAGGCGAAGGATTGAAAACTTTCATAAAATTATCCGAGCAACGCACATTTATGTGAGGATATCATGCTATAAAACTTTATTGTACACATAGAGCGTGAAATCTTGTAAGCATGCAGACATTCTGAGTTATATCTCTTCATACTAAGAAATGCGTAATATTCGCTTGCTAATATGTATGGTAATTTTAGAATTTGGTCTAATTTTATTTCTTTGAATTGTAAATTTACATATATGTGCTTTTATTTCAAATAATCTGTACGATTTCAATATCGTTTATTTAATTGTGGTATATAGATAAAATAACATGACTAACGGAAGCACCAGAATTCAAGAAACATATATTCGGTCATGTGAAAAATCTGTTTTTCGCCATTGCTGAGGTCCCATTGCTGCCGATTAATACAGTTGCTATTGTATCTGAACAAGTAACCTTATCTTAACCTTGTCTTATTTTGTGCCATTTTTTGAGTTTTTCTTTGAAATTAATTATTGGTTTGTTTTAAATATATATATTTTATTTTATTATTTTGATTTTTAAAAAAAAAATTTTCTACTTAATTTTCGATTTTTTTTGTAATTAATTATTGATTTGTTTAAATATATATTTTTTATTTTATTATTTTGATTTTTTTGAGTTTTTCTTTCTGCTTAATTTTCGATTTTTTTGTAATTAATTATTGATTTGTTTTAAATATATATATTTTATTTTATTATTTTGATTTCGCCCAATACCCTTTACCTTCACCCTGCCAAAGACCCAGATGGAATTTCAGAAAATGCGGTAACTTGAACTGTTGCACTAGCAGCAAAAGTTCTCAAAACTATCACGTTTGCCTTGCCACGATGTTTGTACAGAGATTTTACTGTATATAGATATAAAAGATAATAGAAACCATAAATTACAGATAAAGAATTTAATTTTGACATAGCAAATTGTGTCAGTAGTGGTATTCTCTTTATTGGCTAGACGCTGTTCAAAGATAATGTATTATTCGCGAATTCCTCATCACCTATCAGTGCGCATGATAAACAAGACTTAAATTTAGTGCTTCCATAGATAAGCACACAAATTACTTTTACTCAATTCAAATGAAATGAGGGCTCATTTTCTCTTCAAATACTGTTTGAAAGCAGTTTGATAGCATTGGATAAATAAATGTGAAAGTTCCAGATGTTGCAGTTTTAAAACTCTATTGCGAAAACATAAACTAACGCCAATGATGGTAAGTGTTTTGATTCTGTTTCATTAGAATTCCTATACTGAATTTTTGTTTGAAACTTGATGATGTCAGCTTTGGAAATCAAAATTGTTGTATTTCTAGCGTGATCTTTATATACTTTTAATGCGATCTCTATGTACAAAAAAGCTTGTGTGAATTTTGTATTTTTAAGACTGCACAGTCGAGTATCACAAACGAGCCACAATTCGGTTATTTGCAATGAAGTTGTACAATGTACTCCATAATTATTGGAAAAATAATACAGTCGACGCTCGTTATAACGACCACACATTATAAGGACCCTTCCATTATAACGACCAGTGATAAAATCCCCAACTGTGTTTCCCTATGCACTCTATGTCATTTTACTTCCGGTATAACGACCGTCCAGTTTCGTCTAATCCCAATACAACGTCCGAATTCAGCGGGCAATCTTCCCGATATTTTTCCAAAAAGAACACATTTCTGAACGTAAATGACCTTGATTATTGTATTGCCAATCTTCGTAGATGTAGAGTCTTCAGCGTTACAGTTCAACTTTGACAGGGGGCGGGGGAATTACAACTCACCACAGCGCGGAAATTAGAATAGCCTATAATAAAAGATGTTTCAAGTGCTATTGAGACTTTAAAATGTTTTTTTGAAAGGCAAGAAAATACAGAACATTATTTACCATCTTTAACCGAAATGGAAAATTATGTTCTGTAAAAATCACATATGCAGAAAAGACAAACAACCATTTCTGATTTTTTCTTTAGAAAATAAATGTTTTGTAGGTATAGAGCACCCTTTAATTTCTACTTTAAAATCTGTTTTAGAAATATATTTCAATTGATAAAATTTTATTTTTAATACCAATGATAAAAAAATAATTTGAGTATTTAGTTGGAATCTCTTTAAAAATCGTCTATTTTATACGGAACTACTGAGCATGTATGTGTACAGTTTTTTGATTATATCAACTATAGCGACCACTCGTTATAAAGACCTTTTGCTGTGGGACGCAGAGGGTCGTTATAACGAGCGTCGACTGTAGTTTAAAACTAATAATATAACACATCAGTGGCCAATCCAGGGGGGTGTCTATCGGGCTGCAGCCCCCCCCAAGAGCCAGACCAGAATTCTTTATTTTATTTAAATTCACTACAGATGTTTTTTCTTAATCTCCATTTTAAAAAAGTTAAAACATTTCTTCCAGGTTTTTGACAGGCTTGAAAGTTTTCCCACTTCTGTACTCATTCCACTCGTAGTCGCAGCATTGACACGGTCAAAAACATGTTTTTGCTAGTTATTTCAATGCGTTTTTACTTAAATTATCGAAAGTATTGTAGTGTTTTTTGTGATTCTCATTGTAAGGTGAGTAATGTCTGTAAAGTTAAAGTGTTTTGGTTTACATAAGCCATAAGATTTGACATTCGTCACGACGATACAAAACATTTAAACCTCAGCCCCTCCCCCTCAGACTTAAATCCTGGATTCGCCACTGAAACACATACTAGCTGAGAACATATTTTCGCTGTTATCATAGGGCTCAATTATATAACATATTTCTGTATCACATAAGAAATGAAAATATGATTTTAGAAGCAAGGACACATGGTTGTGCCGATGTTTGTGAATAGTTTTATAAATTGTGTTCTTTATATTTTATTGCTTTACTTTCGTTATTTAGTGTGAATTTGCTGTGTACCTTTTGTTACTGTCGGTGATCGAGCTTTCGTCATCTACTTTCATGTGTTAAATAAAAATTAAAATATTAGTTAATAATATTAATACTTTAGTCGTTCTTCCTTATATATTGTTCATATCTGCCTTATATTCCAGCCAATACAAGCGACACACATGTCATTATAAAATCCATTTATTTGAGTTTACCTCTCAGCATTTGCCAGATATTTTTGAATCAACCTTCATTCTCAGACATTCATTACAGTCAACGAATAAAAACATTCGCACTGCAGGAATATTGATACAAATATATATTTTGTTAAATGAAAAAATCATTCTGTAACTGAATAACAAAACTTGACGAATTTCTTTTTATTCATATTTGCACATTTTATATAATATATACATTTGTAGTATAATTTCTTGGTTGAAGAAAAAAATCTTTGAATACCTTATTATGTGTTGGGAATCAACAAAAACGTTCTTTCAGCATAGAAAATGGTTCTAATTCTAACATTCTATTTAATATTGGATATTTCAGATGATTTTATATATATATATATATAACAAATGGTATTTCATTCGAATTCTTGGTCTATTATAGGCAGTGTTTTAAGCTTTATGCTACAACTGTTCGCAGAAAACATTATGATTTCTCTAATTTTTAGCGGTTCGTATAGATTTTACATATTTACCTCTGATGAACATCTATACTCTTTTACCGATAAACTACAGTCTTTGTTTACCCATTTAAATTTGATCTTGTTTGATTTTCATGACATTGATATATATATATATATATATATAATGTTTTCGTTGTTGTAGTCGTTAAATAAAAACAAGCCGAGAAGCCGTTCTTTTTATTATCGGAGAGTGACGGAATGTACGTACATCTTAGTTGAAGTTTTTTAGCCAAAAGAGAACAGAAGATCCCTGCTTTTTCTCAGGTAGGGATTTAACAGATACACACATGATCAAAGTGAAGGGAATATTGCCATTTTCAGTATGCTATTACGTAAGTGTTTTAGGGAAAAGTCTGGAAAAGATTCGCTGATTGGCGTGGAAGCAATTAGAATATTCTTTAGCAATAAATATGCCAAAAAACCGAGATTTAATATACCTGCAAGCGGGAAATAAAATGAAACAGGAGTTTAAGAAAAGTTATTTTGAATACATTAAACTTTAAAATATAATATTAGAATTTAAAGCAAAATTTAGTGAGATTATTACATATATATATATATATATATATATAATTAATTTTAATTGCACTAGTTACACTATATTTTTTATCATACTCTTTTCCTTTTTTCATCATTTCTTTAATCTTCATCGTTTCCTCAATGTAGTTCGCTTTCATCTTTTTTTTCCATCGATTTCCTAATCTTCATCGAAACTCCCCCAACTTCAGAAGTAACTTGATATTTTCGTAAACATCCGGTCCCTACATGACGCATTTAGTTATTTCCTTTGTCACGTCTCTCGTTGGCAGCATCTCTCAGTTTTAGGTTCGTAAATTCCTTTCTTTTATTTGTATTTCATTCAAATTCTTGGTTTATCATAATGTTCGGGGTAAAGGACAGTGTTTTTAGCTATATGCCAACACTGTTCGCAGAAACCATTATGATTTCACTAATTTTTTAGCGGTTCGTATAGATTTTACTTACCCTGATGAGCATCTATACGCTTTTACCGATTTACTACAGTCTCTCCATTTTATTTCAACATTTTTTGACTTTCATGATATTGATATATATATATATATATATGGTAATATAAACCAAAACATAATTTTTATATATGAGCATACAAGAACAAAGTAAACGACATATCAAAATGCAATTCAAAACTAAAAAGTTTTATTAATTAAACAAAATAACCAAATCTAAAATAAAATCTAAAAAATTAAAAATACTATAGGATACTAAAAGAGCAAAAGGTAAGTTTAAACATTTAAATGTTAACATGTAGATGAACTCTGCTGCTATCAAAACTATTGAAAAAAGGCAATATATATTATTTTATATATAATTTTTATTTTATTTATTTATTATTTTTATTATTATTTTTTCGTCATTGGAAAACCAACATTTTCATTAATGCCTGAACCAAGATTACACAGCGGAGGCAGTCATGTGACGTCACAGCCACACGCCAAACGTCAATGAGCATGCCACCGAGCTGCAAATGGCTGCGCGCTGTGAGAAAAAGAGAATATGACATCCCATCCCCTTTTTTATTTCTGAAAGATCACGCAATAACATCAAAATTAAAACTGGCGCGTTTGATGTGTATGACATGAGTATAAAACGATTTCATTCTTGGGGCAACATTTCCTTGAAAGAATGCTTTTAATCAATAGCATTTTATTGTTCCATTGAAATTCAGTGCTCAAGTTTTGGTTAATATGTATAATCTATCTGGAGAGGATCTGAATTAATTCAGTCCGTGAAATTATCAAAACTCCAAAGACAAATAGTTGAGTCTAATGTGCGGAAAATATTGAGCGTTGAGTAATATAATATACTCACTAAAGAAACAAAATCCTTCTTAGTTTTCTTTTAATTTTTCCTTGCAATATATTTCTAGATTTTCCATGTAAATGTTCCTTCACAGAATCCGCATCATTTTATGTTACGTTTTCGATACCTTCTCCCCTCTGTATAATATATTGTTACGAAAATCGTCCGATGCGTGTAAGGTGAAAACAGTCCAAGAAAAAAGACAATGCGGAACGACACTTTATTCACGAACATTTCGGAAAACACGAAGCTCAGGGAACAAGAAAAACAACTCTTGTGCAAATGAGCAACACAAGCAGACAACAAATCACTAATAATAATAGTAACAGCACTTTTAATAACTCTCGTCATTTATCAGCTTACCAGCTTGCATTGCGGACTAAACTCCAAAAGAGATTCAAAAACGTTCAAACACATTCCAAAGTCGTTCACTCATATAAGCATCTCCGGGTTTTTATACCTTTTCGGACGGGATGTGACTTCATACAGAATCATCCGGTACATTCTCTATATTTCAGTTCCTATTAGATATGGGACGAAAATTCTAGTATTTTCGAAGACCTTCATTTTGTCGCCAAAATAGTCGCCAAGGTCGGGGGCATTGGCTTCACCTGCCCCCGGTAGCTAGTAAGAACCTCTGTAAATGTATCTTTCTAACCATAAGAATAACACTGAGGGGAAGCGACATAACATGTTTGTAACAATATTTTATTTTAAACTGGTGGGGATTTCTCCCCTCAACTTTCTCATATATCTACATTATATGGCATGTTTTGCGTTACTCTTCGAAGTACGGTGAAGAGAATCGAATATGCATTTCGATCCATTCCCTTTGTTCGACTGGGTCGAAAACTTGACACAGATTTATAATTTTGGCATCGAGACCACGTACTAAATTTCATTTATCTAGCTCGAGGCATATTTATAAGCTTTTATTCAACTTGAGTGTCTTGTCCACAAATCTTGAGATCGGTTTCTTACCCACTTCCAATCGAGCTACAGCTTTGAAATTTTAGCACAGTGGTGGGTTTCCGGAGACAATACAATATTACACAAAAGAATTCGCAATCTATACCTATTTTAAACCTATCAAAATGATATTAAAATTTTAGCCCTATATTTGGGCGATAAAGTTTGGAAGGTGGTAACCTCACGTTACATAGGGTTGTAACACCACTAGCCGACACACAATAGAAAGGGACGAGGCCTGTGAATCATCCCCATTTCGGAACGGCTTGTGGGTCAAAGGTCAGATCGGGGAAGTGAGTCTTGTCTCGTCTCTCGGTCTGAGTCGCACTTTTTTAAAATTCGAGATAATGTAATCGCAATCGCGCTGCGTAAGAGAAATATATATATATATATAGGTGGCGCGTATTGAAACGGTTACCCAACGTGAGCGGAGCTAGAAAAAGCAAGGAAAGAAATACTGAATTTGACTGAACCGAAACACTTGGATTATCTCAAATTCGAGATAATGTAATCACGGTGTGCGAATCACGTAAAAAGCAAAAAGGCGACATATCCCTCTAAAGCATTTTGGAATAAATTAAATCCAGGTTTTATTCCTGAAGAAATACTGAATTTGACTCATGTGTTTTATATTGGAGAATTCGGTAATTGAATTTGGTTTACTACGCCTAACATGTCGTGTGTATTCGTGTCAGCCGTCACTAAAAAGTAGAAAATAAAATAAATAAAAAAAATAAGGTATAAATTTTTATTCAAAATGCACTTTAAGACGCGAGAAAATGAACGCAAAAGTTGAAAATAATTTTTCTGATTACAGTAAAATGCATGGTTCGAATCAAAGCGTGGGCGCCTTTTATATCACCTTATATTTTGTGTATATTTCCTTAAATAAATGGAATATTCCCAGAAGGTAAAGGTGCCCACGCTTTTATTCGAACCATGCATTTTATTGTAATCAGAAAAATTATTTTCAACTTTTGCGTTCATTTTTTCGAGTCTTAAAGTGCATTTTGAATAAAAGCCTATACCTTAATTTTTTTTTGTTTATTTTTTTGAGTCATCGCACCCAAATACGCACAAATGGACGCACCAACAGACAATCAACCCTTTATAGATTCGGTGTTCAAAATTTGATACTCATTTACAATTATGCTGATAAAGCTATGTACCAAATTTTACCCAGCCTGCTTGTCGCAATTTTGACTTGACGTATTCACATAATCGCAGACGGACATACAGACTGACTTACCTTTGATTATTTACAATGAGGATGTGAAGAGACGTCATACCAAATTTCATCCTTCTAACTTGTTGCGTTATCGTGCCTTGAGGTAGCGCTGTTGCCGATGTGTAGATTGCATAAAACGGTCGATCCAGTTAGAAGAGTAGTTGCTGTGCGGCGTTGAAGTGGAGTTTGTCATTTTTACCGCGCTAAAGCATGTTTACAGAAGGTGATCAGCGGTCGTGGATTAAAATCGAGGTTGCCCGTGGCGAAAATGCATCTGAATGTTATCACGCATTACGTGAGACATCTGGCCTGTGCGTTTACCGTATAGGACAGTTGCACAATGGGTCAAAGCGTTTCGCGCGGGTCGGAATGATACTGCGGATTTGCACCACACAGGTCGGCCGTCCATTCTTCAACATCATATAGACATTGTGAATGGTCTCCTTTCCACAGACTGCCTATGGACTCTCTGGGAATTATCCGTAGATGTTAGTCTCTTTCATCAAACGGTGTGGCACATACTGAAGAAATGGCGAATATTAGTGCGCTCCGTTGCTGTCATCAACAAACAACACCTTGCTAACGTATCCTACGGATTTGCACCACACAGGTCAACAGTCCATTCTTCAACATCATATTGACATTGTGAATGGTCTCCTTTCCACAGACTGCCTATGGACTCTCTGGGAATTATCCGTAGATGTTAGTCTCTTTCATCAAACGGTGTGGCACATACTGAAAAAATGGCGAATATTAGTGCGCTCCGTTGCTGTAATCAACAAACAACACCTTGCTAACGTATCCTACGGATTTGCACCACACAGGTCGACAGTCCATTCTTCAACATCATATTGACATTGTGAATGGTCTCCTTTCCATAGACTGCCTATGGACTCTCCGGGAATTATCCGTAGATGTTAGTCTCAGTCATCAAACGGTGTGGCACATACTGACGAAATGGCGAATATTAGGGCGCTCAGTTGCTGTCATCAACAAACAACACCTTGCCAACGGTATCCTACGGATTTGCACCACATAGGTCGACCGTCCATTCCTCAACATCATATTGACATTGTGAATGGTCTCCTTTCCTTAGACTGCCTATGGACTCTCCGGGAATTATCCGTAGATGTTAGTCTCAGTCATCAAACGGTGTGGCACATACTGAGGAAATGGCGAATATTAGGGCGCTCCGTTGCTGTCATCAACAAACAACACCTTGCCAACGGTATTCTACGGCTTCCCGACATTTGGCAAAAAGTACGAAACTTTGCTGGTTATTATATTGAAGGAATGTAATGCGATTTTACTTGTAAGTTCACTATAATTTTTTTTACTATCTATGTTGCCCCTACTTTATTTACAAACCTCGTAGTTTTGTTAAACGTTTATTCGATGTCTAAAACGTTGAAATGTTTCAAATTCTCGTGGTTTTACTTTTTAACTATTATAATACTTTCTCTTTGTATACTTTGTATTCGAAGAAATATTAAAATCTTTGTTTGAATATAAAAGTTTCTTGTTTCCATCTGATATTTTTGACTTATCTCCCGTTCTGTTTTTATCTCTGGAACGAAAATGGAAACGTAGCAGATGCCATTAAGGAGATAAATTATCAGATATCCTTAAAGAGATAATCTGACATATTCACTAAATATAGAAATATTAGCTGATTTTTATCAGAAATTTATGCTTCCATCATAGTTAACAGTTTATCTGAAAAAAAAAAAGTGCAAACAGATACAGAAAACCAGCTTATCCGCTTTTTGAACAATAAGCAAAGATTTGCGTCTTCTCTGAATGATGGAAAAGAAATTGAAATTTTTTGCGAACTTTCTGCAATTAGATCATTTTAATTTTCTCGTGGCGAACATTAATTGAAAAAGAACCGAAATAAAGCATATTTCCGCATTTAAAAATACATCGTAACTTCGGACATAAGCAAAAACATACAGTTATGCTTCGAATTTAGAATTCTGCGAAGGGACTGAGTTTAAAATTGACACTGGAACAGGAGTGGGCTTAGAATTTATTTATTGAGCTGATTTATTATTCCGATTATTCAGAATCAGAAATTAGCTAATTAAACAAATCCAGATACCAAGAGGTCCCAAAATGCTTAATGTGTATTAAGGTATCCGACTGTGTTCGGAGACATTTTTTTGAAAAATAACTTATATATATTTTTAATGTTATATTTTAACCGCATATGTTTTAAAACTATGAAAATAATGTAAAATTAGCCATTCAAGATAATATTTTTTTAAAAAAACTGAGAAATTTGAAGAAAAATGACTAAAATATTTGCCTTACGCTAACAGCCATAGACAAAATCATATTTTAAATATACATAAATCCATGTAGGAGTACATTTTTATGGCAGTTATCTGTGTTATGCTCTAAAATATTTCTTGTACTTCAAAATAGTTTTGAGCTATAGCTGAACGTAGTTACTAAACTGGTAATTTTTCATAAAAAATGCTTTTCGTTTATATTTAAGCACTTAAAAATAATACTTGATTTTAAAATTGACCTCAGTTTTTAGAGAAAACATCAAGCATATTACAGAAAACAATCTCAGAAAATTTCATATCAATACTTGAATAACTTTTTGAGAAATCATTGTTACGGTCGATAGATTTCCTCACACAAAAATATCATTTCTCAGAAAACACATTTAAAGTGTTCATACAACTTAAAATAATGCTTACAGTTCGGTAATAGAACAACTCTAACTCCATTTGTAATTCACGCAGAGTAAAAAGTGAGACAGTTTTAGAAAGCTGATTAAGCAGGCTACAAAATTAAGTCATAAATTTTTTTTGATAATTTCATCAAAAACGACGATTTCAAACCAGTCGGATGCCTTAAAACTGAAATTAAAAGCTAGAACCCAACAAATCTACAAAAAAAAAACCGTCATTCATCCTTTAAATGTATGCGGTTTTGGTTGAATCTACAGGATGGTTAGAATTAAACCATCTCTCTCCAGAGCCCTGTAAAGATAAACGAATCACTGTGGAGAAATACAGCGTTGGTAACTTAAACCCATCTAAATCTAAAGCTTAAGAGAAATTGCTTCCAAAACTAATATAAATAAATATGTAGTTCATTATAGAAATTTAATGTTGTATGTTCAGTAAGGAATAAAAATTAAAAATGTAAAAATTCTAAAATCCAGGCAGAGTCTTTCATTTAAAAATTATATTAGTTTTAACACCAATAACTGAAGAAAATAAATAATTTGGATTCTCATATTAATCTTATTGATTGGCTTTTTTCTTATTTAAGTAACCGAGTGCTATATGTTTATTTCAATAATGCTGAATCTGAAATGTTTACAAATACTTCATTGGTCCCGCAAGGTTCTAATTTTTGACCATTATTTTTTTAATTTATTTATTACTAGCCGCCTTCGGCGACCAGCTTGTTCGCCGGGAATATGATTTCAATTGAATCTTGCATCATTTTATATTCATGGTTCTCTTAACAACGTAATTTTAAACTTCAGATTGTGGTAGATATTTAACCCACGTTCTATTAGTGACCTTGGACCTCTTCTGTTTTCTTTTTCTGCATAAATGTTCCTAATGGAGTCAAATAACTGACCATGTCATGTAACCTCTAATTCCATTCATCTTAATGGATATATTTCTTGATGTAGGCAAAGCAATATCTCGGAGTGCTTGGTTTTTTCAAATTTCAAGATTTCACAAAAAGTTTGATGAAATAAAGTATGAAAGCAAAATGTTTTAGGATATTATCTCAGATTACAACAATGAAAGAGAAATATGCGATTAAATATTTGTTTAAACAATGAAAACGGTTTGAGTTGCGTGAAAAGTATTGTAAATTGGGCCAAAAAATATTTTTAAAAATTTCTTAAAATTCGAGAAAACATTGTTCGGCGACATTTTTTGCACTTTCAGATGGTGTAAAAATTATTTTTGTGCTGTAATATTTTCGGAAGTTATTAAGGAAAAATGGAAAAATTTCACTTAATTTTTAATTAATTAAAATTCTAATTAAAATTTCAAAAAAAAGGGTTCCGAGGTGCACATTACCACCCTCCAAAGTATGTTTGTGCCAAATTTCGTAGCTCGAACTCCCAGACACACACACACATTCTTTTATTATTAGTAGAGATTGACGTTTGTTGTACTTCAAAATACCACGCCGGCACAACCTACCCAGAGAGTGTAAGGCACTGTTTAAAATTATTTAGGATAATACTATCTATTACAGATGTTACGGTAAATGTGGATAATCGGCTATTATACATAATTACCGAATCTTTAACCGGTTATTATATATAATCACCGTGGACACTTTGTTTGAGGAAAAAATAAAGGTGCAGGGCAAATCCGTCTTTAACCCTCCGAGAGAAAAAATATTTTTATCTTTTAGCTTTCAGGTTAGAAAACTTAGCTTTTAAAGTGAATGAACAGGTCTTTTTTGTCGTTAATTATATCTCTGAAATCTTAAGAACATTCATCCATGGTTGTTTAAGAAAATACACATATAAATACGGACTGTCTGCTTTTTGAATTGAAACTGAGAAACGGAAAAAGACGTCTCCGCCGCTGGAAGGGATAATCCAATTCTATCGGAAGGTCTACTACAGAACGCTCGAAGGTGAAAATATTGGAGGTGCGGGGGATCGAACCCCGGGCCTTTCACATGCAAAGCGAACGCTCTACCACTGAGCTACACCCCCGACATGTTTGTCGCTTATCGATAGCAATAAGTAACGCTTTGCATTGCTTTGATAGAAGTCGGGCAGGTGATGAAAAGTGACCTAGTTTTCCGCAACAACAAAATGGCTAGGGAAGCAATGACGCAGGTG